>JAQBSW010005207.1:0-45000 GCA_029291075.1 Eudiplozoon nipponicum
GTTAAACCCATAAAATAAGAAATCTTGTTATTAATTTTCCCACTGCTGTCCTAAGCAGCACAGTTTCAATGCATGATGAATCGAATATTAAAGTTATTTAACATTTTATTTCTGACGTTTCGATCTCACTATTCTGAGTTCTTCATCAGATGTTGTTTCATATCCACATAAATCGGCAACACAGAAGACACAATAAAATAACACAATTATTATTCTATTCTGTTTCAAATCAATGACTGTTTAATTGCAATGTCTATATATATGTGTGTATGGCGAAATCTGTAAACAGTTAATGTTCTTGACTGCATAGAAATCGTGCAGCCGACATTTCCAGTCGAGTAAAATTTGTGCGATACTACTAGATGCAAAAGCCGCATATCTAATTTTGCCTTCCATATATACGCAATGCGGTTTGATCCTCGCTTTTCAGTTTTCCGTCGTATTCTGATGATCATCATGGAAGGTCGAAACACGTCAGTGCGTTCGATTGGCAGTAGCTTTGCTTTGTTGTTCGTCGATTGGTTAAATACAATGCGATTGATGTTTACTTCAAGCTAGCAAACTTAATTTTTTTAAACCAATTGCTTACGTAAACAATGACTTCTTTAATGCCTTTTCCATTAGTCGTTTTGAAGCATCTTTTGAAACAAAGTTATCGATGACTCTCATATAGGTAAAAAAGTAAATTTCCTATAGATAGGTTGCTCGAATTAGAAGCTTGCTGGTGTAATACTTGTCTGTTATGCTACCCAATTACCAAAACGAACACTTTATTTCGCTTTTTTATTTGCTGACATTTTATTCGAGTCAGCGAGTCGGATAAGTGTTGCGAAATCATCCTTCCTTTGGACCGTAGCCATTACAAAAAATATTTCTGTTAGTAATCCGCAACGGTTTATGTCAAATTTATATTTGGTTTAACAATAAGGCGAGTATCGCAACTTGACAAACGGCCCGATTAGCAATATCTTACCAAGAAGGTAGCAACATAATAGCAATTTGAAAAATACAAAGCACCGTAAAAAATTTCATCTAGAACGCTGTGCACATTGTCACAGGAGGTGCACATCGATATAATCTCCAGGAAAAATGTCTAAGCTAGAGTTTACTCCAATTGACAAATCATATGTGCTTTCATAATGGAACAACCATATATAAGATAGTATTGCACTCCGCAATAACACAATCATTAAATAATTTATTGAAAATCAATACTTATAAAACAATAACCACAGCATCATATCGTATTTTTTATACATTCAGGCTAATCTAATAATATTTAAGTCTTGGACATGCAAAAAAGCAGAATTTAAAATAAAAACATATAAACAATAAATATTGCAGTTTTAATATCATTTACGCTTTAAATATCCAATGTATACCTCTGATTAGGCGAAAACGTGATGTTGCTTAAACAGCAAGGTATTTCAATTGCAAGTAAATTATAGTTACACGAACTCATTCTCAAAACTAGATAACGCGTCTTTTGATATTTAAACGCATCTACAGAACAATTTTTATTTGGTCGTGTGTCCTATTATATTGTTAAACTTGTATAAAAGATAATGCTCATCACAATTAGACATTTAAATAAAGCATAAATAATTATAAAAAATTAATGCATTAATTTAAAGATAACCAATAAATAAACTCATTTGTATTTTGGTATAGTGAGCATGCCTACTTATAGTAGACCCATGAATTAAATAATAGTTTTGCTTGACAATGAATTAAAATTGAAATGATCGGTAATCCTCTTGACTGCTTTGTTTTGTTCCGTTTATACAGAAGACAGCTTAAAAAACGATGTTTTTCTTCGGCTCTGTTATCGTTATAGGAGTAGTTTGAATTTAATATTTTAAATCCTATGCCACATCTCCATTTACACTTTGCGTGCATGCGCAGCGTATTATCCAGTGGATCCCGTTCATGTTAGGACTTCAATGCATGCTGTTCTACCTACCTCGATTAGCTTGGCAAAGTGTCTCTTTCAACCGACTTGGCATAGATATAACTTCACTGGTATGTTCGGAAATTATTTTCGAATTTAAATTATACATTTGAAAGTTATTTAATGCATTCGAGTTTCTTTTTCCGCTTTTACCATCGCACAATGCTAATAAAACAGCTAAAACAAATAGCTGTTCTGTAATGGAATTGATTACGTGGCCATTGTTATATACATATCCGACCTGTCAATTTTTATATTACATAATTGTCTAGACATTGCCTTGACGTGATTGTACTTCAAACATTTGTTGTTGTTGCTATTTATTCTGCTTTTTTGCTATTTTTCTATTTTTATAGTTGTTGGTTTTTATATCGTTATTGGTGATAATGATGCCGATGTTCTCATTTATCGAACGTATGCTCAGATAAATTTTTTTTTTGTTTTTAGTTGCTTACCATAGTAATAATAACAGCTATAATAATAATAATAATAATAATAATAATAATAATATGTAATAATAATAGTAGTATAATATGTAATAATAATGATAATAATAATATTGTGTGTATTAATATTAATAATAATATAATAATTAAAATAATAATAATAATAGTACTAAAACCTCGATTACAAATACTAGTATTACTTTATTAGCATTACTAGTATTATTGTTATTAATATTTTTATATTAATATAATATTTAAATTTATTAGAAACAGCAGCAGTAGTAGTAATAGCAGTAACCAACAATGGTAGTGGTGTTAGTAGTAGAAATAGTAACAGCAGTAGTAGTGGCAGTAGTAGTAGTAGTAGTAGTAGTAGTAGTAGTAGTAGTAGTAGTAGTAGTAGTAGTAGTAGTATTATTATTATTATTATTATTATTAGTAGTAGTAGTATTATTAGTTTTAGTAGCATTATTTGTAGTAGTCGCAATAGTAGTAGTATTTGAGTAGTCGCAATAGTAGTATTATATGTAGGAGGAGGAGTAGTAATAGTATTTTTTGTTTTGATAAAAGTAGTAATAGTAGTCGGAGAAGTAGTATTAGTAGTAATCGTATCAGTATTACTACTAGTAGTAGTTGTATTAGTAGTTATTGTTGTTGTTGTTGTTTTTGTATTGATAGTATTAGTATTCGTCGTCGTAGTGGTAGTAGTAATAGTAGTTTTAGTAGTAGAGGTAGTAGTAGTCTTAATAGTTCTGCTAGTAATCGTAGTATTAGTAGTAGTTATAATATTATTTGGTATATCAGCTGTGGTAATGTAGTTGTAATAGTAATAGTATTATCAGTTGTAATGTGATATAGTATACATTTAGAATGCTGTTGTTTATGGATTTGATTCCTATTTTATTAAAGAAATCTGAGTAGGCCAGCTTTTAAGAGGAAAAACTTTAGTCTTTTCTCATTAATAGAGGCTTACTTAACGCAGCAAGCGTAAAACATTATCTATATCTCGAAGGCAGAGTTAACATTAAAAATAAGGAATTTTAGGGCGTTACAACCGGGCTATTAAGAATCAAACCTTAGTGTAGTGATCGACAATATGGTTTATTCCTGACGTGATAAAAATCCCAATCTCTCATTAGAAGACCAAATAAATAAGTAGTGTTCTAACATATTTAATTTTATGCTGACAAAGCGTCTGTAACTGAAAACATGCATAATAAGCACGCGCTAATTCAAGATAGATTTTGCCTTTCTGCTTTATTTGCTGTTGTATATAACCCTTAGTTTTGATCCATTTTCTATTTATTTCTGATGTTCAATTAACTAATTAAAATTGGTAGTTTTCTAACTGACACAGCACGCACATTTATATAAATTTTGGTATAACCAGAAGATTGCATTGAGGCTTCAGTGAAAATAAATTGTAAGATCTTAGACATATTAGTTTCACGATGAATGTGGACATCTCCGAGTGTAGGAGACGAACAAAAGCACCACCTCGGCCACTTCGTTCTTAACATATAATCAGACTCGATTGCCTTTCAAGTAAAACGTACACTCAAACAGCGACGTTAACTAATTTCAGTGCGATTAAAAAGAGCACTAATTTAAGCTCTGTTTGGTACCAATAAAAATTTCTCCCTTTTGATTTTCTGCACGG
Organism: Eudiplozoon nipponicum; assembly: GCA_029291075.1. Taxonomy (NCBI): domain Eukaryota; kingdom Metazoa; phylum Platyhelminthes; class Monogenea; order Mazocraeidea; family Diplozoidae; genus Eudiplozoon; species Eudiplozoon nipponicum. The sequence goes on from JAQBSW010005207.1 coordinate 4,058, forward strand.
TAATGAAAATAGGAAAACACGTCTTTTAATAATGGAAATTAAAGTGAATATGCAAACGAAAAATCCCGCATTCCTCTCCCAAATATATAGTGGTTAAAGGGCGTAATACCGGCTCCTACTGATGAGTCGCCACTAAGCACGAAACGAATGTGCCTGAGATTATACTTTCAGTTCACGCTGTCCTTGGTTTATCCTAATGGTCATTATTGAACTAATTTGTTACAAGGTGCGCAACATCTAATACATAATTTCATATACATTAGTTCTCCCTCAAAAACAGTATCTAACTGTTATACATTTTTTTTAAATTGTTTTTGCGGAGTGCTAGCTGCATATATTTCAATGCCGCGTTTTGCGTACGCGGGTAATAGCTGTGCACGGACAGTTTCACAAAGATCCGATTGATCACAATTTCCAATTTTGTTTTGTCTTTGATCGGGTTGACTTCTTATTCGTTCCAATGGAAATGCGGTTCTATCACATCTTTGTTTACTGGCGACGTTTCGGTGCCTACTTTCCAGCACCATCCTCAGGCAACTATGCACAGTACTATAATCACAATAGCAGATTTAAGCAAATGTGGTAACCTCGTTCCAAAACTATTCTATTTATATATTTTTTTTTAATCAACACTAGTTTTAATCATAGAATTTGTCTCAGTAACTAAACTCAATATATAACTATTTGTAATTAGCCGACCAATCCTTACCTCAGCTATCTCAAATTCCCGGTATACATAATCTCATCTCGTATGCAGAATATTGTAGGGGAGAGAGACAGTATCTATTATTATTATTTTTCCTAACAGCTTGGTTATGTCTGATCACCTACATTGAAATTGGTTAAAGAATATGAAAGCATTAGATTGATGCGACTTACAGAAACTAAGTAATCGCCATGAATTTTGAGTCACCTCTGATTATGAATTTTGAAATCGATTATAAGTTTAATTTTTGCGTGATATATCTCAATGCATGCGTATTTCCTACTGGCGGTAAGCAAATAAAGAGAATAAAATCAAAATCTCAAGGACTATCTCTCCTAGATATAAAACGAGATATAATTAGAGTTAAATTATAGAAAAGGTCTCCTCATTGCCGAATATCACGCACTAGTGTTTTCACAAATGTAGGTAATAAATATTTATTAAAAAATTATGAACATGCGTATTTTTATACCTTGAAATTAACGAATTTAAAATTAAGAACCTGATTTTTTAATAATAATCTGAATCTTATGAAATCAACAATGTTCAGATTATAAAAGCGAATGATGCGCTGCATTCTACTTCATCAAAAGCGAGAACTCGATGTGTAAAACACGTGGCCAAAAGTCTTGAACGTCTGCTATTTGCGCATCGTGATTTCCGCCACGGCCTCCTGGCAGATATTCGCCGACAGATGGCCAACATATTTGGTATCTTTTTTGTCAGCAAACGCATGGGAACATGGATTGTATTCTCTTATTTCTGTATTAAACTTCTCTACTTGGCAAATGCGGTCTTCCAATTGTGGATAATGCAAAAGTTTCTTGAGCCAGAAGCAAAAGGGTGGGAAGATTTTGGCGTCAGGTAAGTGCAAGCTGATCTGTTTTGGTCGTCAGTTTACGTCTATTTAAGACTACAATGTTTTAAGTTTTATTATTGACATCTTATTTAGAATAGAACTAGTGACTAATCGATAATCCTACATTTTAATGTTGATAAAATTTCAGCTTCGTAATCTGTTGCTCTAACCAGTGAATCATCCTGAATATTTAGATCCTTGTGTTGAAAGTAATAGAATCTAGTAACCACATAAATTACTATCTAATTGGAAATTGGTAAAATGGAAACAAATATGAATGCAAGGTAAAAATTTCATGACTTAGAATATTAACGTTACGAATTCCTTCTATTGTAATAATATTAAACATTCCTTTGATAAACATGATTACTATAAATGAGTTTCTAAAAAAATATTATTGCACTGTCAATTTGCATTATGCATTTGAGAATAATTGCAGAGTATTCTTTGGAAAAAAATAAGTGGCCAAGTGATATATAATATAAAGTTACAGTTATAATCCATGGTATTGCTTCAATTCAACTTCAAATATATTCAGTTGAAATTCCTTATAGTGAATTTTTTTTGCCTTTGCACCATATTAGTTTGTTTTACATTTAACGACATTTAACGAATGGCGCTTTGTAGTAAATTTCTGAATTTGCATAATTTGTCTTTACGTAAACTCGAATGGCTTAGCAGCAAATACTTAACATAGGTCTGAATTTCGAGTATCTTATTATTTTTTTAAAATTTAGCTCAACGATACTGACGCGTTTCGAACTTCCATGATTATCGTTAAATACTGTTTGTTGCCAAGAACTAATATATATGCAAGTATGTATTAGGTTTTGCGAACCTAGTAACAAATTAGTTCAGTTGTGACCAGAAGGATAAACCAAAGGCAGCATGAACGGAACGTATAATCTCATGCACATTCGTTTCGTGCTTACTGGCGACTCATCAGTAGGAGCCGGTATTTCGCCCTTTAACCACTAAACGAATGTGAATGAGATTATACTTACCGTTCATGCTGCCTTTGGTTTATCCTTCTGGTCACAACTGAACTAATTTGTTACTAGGTTCGCAAAACCTAATACATACTTGCATATATATTAGTTCTTCGCAACAAACAGTATTTAGATGTTTAAATGTTTGTTTTAATAGCAACGCATTTACATATTATTTGTTATTATTCACGTCCTCTGCAAAACTATAATCCAACAGATTGTGAAATTCACATATATAGTTCTCTAAAAAATTGACAATTTAATTTGATTGTTAAACTTTTATTATTTTATTCTCATACAATCTTACAGACCGTTGTTTTAAAATAAAGTTTGCGAACTTGCAGTAAACACCACTCGCATTCTATTTGACTAGTCTTCTAACAATATAGCAAACCTATCGTCAGTCACGCGTACTAACGCCTTACGTAACTTCCATGATCATCATCAGAGCATGACGGCCAATTGTCTTGCGAGAATCAAACCGCATTGAATATATATAGAAAACCAAATAAGATATGCGGCTCTCACCTATATTGGTCTCGCATACATTATAATTGACTGGAAATGTCGGCTGCAACATTTCTATGCAGTTAAAAATTATTTTTGCAGCTATCGTCGTATATATATATATATATATATATATATGCAGCACAATCTTATAGACCACTTCCCAGGCGATTAAATTTTTGCTAATATTGTATACCAGATTGAATCGACAAGTATAATTGTTCTCGAAACCATTTAAGCAGGACGGGAAATTTTGTTTGCGAACCTTTCATAGTATAAACTTAATTTCGGACTATGATGTGTTAGGGTCGCACCCCAGGCTTTAAAATAATTGTAAATTTTGCAGATACATCATTGTTATGTCGTTTAATCCAGTGCTGCGATTTTGACGCTAGATGTCCAAACTCATTTTTACGTTTATGTTATGTTACTCTTGCTATGTTTACCAACCGGATGTCTAATATATGAGAAGTTCGCATAATTTAATTCGATACACATGCTGTAGACAGATATAAGTTTTCTTGAAATGATATCCCATTTTATGTTAGCGTAATGTAGCCATGCAAAATATGTTGATTAATATTGAAATTCCTCCTCACTCTCTAATTCACCCAGTAAAAATCAGGACAACATTTTCAACTAACCATTGATTTTTCAAAGATAAACCAAAAATTATTATATTTGACTAGTTAATAGAGAAAATTTCGAAAAAGCAGCGTAAGATTCGGATTTTACACTTACTAAACAGGCTTTACATAAAGCGACAGTAATCATTTAACAGATCCTTGTTTCAATTTTTCGTGCGTACACCAACTTCGTTCTTTAAACAAATACTTAAAAATGACGTTATTTTTTGAATTCATTAAAATATTATTTCCTCAATCCCTACATTAATGAACATCGCGAAGAGCAATCTAAAAATCCCAAGAAAAGTATGTTTCCAACATCAATTAATAATTGTGTTCTTTCGAAAAATTACTTGGCAAAGTTGAGTGTCAACATAGAAAATTTGTGTAGTTAGTTCATTAAATGGAATGTTGTCTTGAAATAATTTTACCATCGAATATGTTTACAATAAGCAATCTTTATACAGTAATCAATTGAATAAATCTATCTATTGAATTTTTTAAACATGATCATATATCATTTTTTTATAAATTTATTTTTAATTATTTTGATAATTCGGAAAAATGTATACTAAATGTCTATTTTATATAAAAATTCTCAAAAGCTTATGAAAGTCATTGCAGAATGGGAAAAAAATTTAATTGATAATAGATTTCTCTTAGATAAAAACAAAGAAAAATCTTTTAAATCGCGATAAATGCGTTCTTCGCATTTTAGCTATTTATCAACTTCATTATGAAGAAGAATAAAATTTAATTTGAGCTAAATCAAGGCATGTAGAAATATAGTTGCTGATATGCACTGCATCAGATGTTTTTTGAATATAAAATGTGCACTTCTGCGCTTGTAAAAAATATAATTTCCCCGAATATATTCATTCGCCCTGCCAGAATTTTTTCCATTTTTGGCTTTGTAAAGCATAAATTTGTGCTGACTGGCTTATAGTCTATAGGAAATTATGTAACAGATATTTCTGCAATTTAATAACACGCACTAAAAGGCATTGAAATGAGCTTCTTATTATGTTACATATGTTTTCCTTAATTATGTATGTTCAATAAAGCAAGCCAATATTTATTAATTTTATACATTATTATTTACTTATCCCCTATTGACTGAAATTTAAATAAAATTAATTCAATTATGCTGTATTTCTAATTAATTTTTCCTTCAAGTAGCATAAAAGTTCAAACAAATTTCTCAAACGTAGCCATGCATACAAAAAACGCAAAATGCACATGTTTAAGCAGATTACCATAGAAGCGATGTCAAGTTCGAGTTTAAATTTTTTTTTCTATCAAAATGTGGAGATAAACTTTTCTAAATAACCGCTTCAAAAATTTAAACTAATTAATAACTTCATTTATTAGACAGCTGAAATTTAAATCAGTAGTTTAATAGAGATTAATTAAGCATTCAATAAGTTTTCGAAGCGCAATTTGTCACCGTAACTTTCCATAAACTTCAAGCATTAACAATTCGCTGATACATAAAATCCAATAGCCATATTTAAACGTAAACAAATGTAAACATGCCACAACTGTTTAATTTTCAAAATTAAAATGCGTTTTCTCAGCCAAAATAAAGTGAATTCAGTTGTGCTTTTTCTATTATTCAAAATAATAATAGTAGATTTTGTCGTTGTTCTTCTCTACTTTGAAGCCTAGATACCAAGCCAGGCAGCCCATCAAATATGTCATAAACAAGCCTATCCTTGCAATGTCACAATGCGGATATTTTCTTTTTGCGTAAAATGATTTCATGCGTTATTTCCTTCGCTTATGATGTGTTTGCACATACAGGAACTGTTACGTTTTTTAGGAACGTTTGCAACCTCTGAAATATTGTTAGTTATGCTTCCATTTAAATTTAGCTTGATGTATGTTAAGGCATGAATTTTGCCAATTGATTGTAGTAGTTTGGAGCATTTCAAGCGCTTTTATTTGAATACGCCTTGTATAAACACGAAGAAACATTACTTCTGGCAGTGTGCTTTGTGTAGTATAGGCTCACAAATTTCCGATAATTGTGTAGGCCTTGCATCGTTTCTGATAAATAATTGAAAGAATGTGTTTGCTTTTCCTCGTTGTGCTCCACTTTTTGATGGACTTATCCACTAGCTGATGCAGGTCCATTTACTTTTTAATTTCCGAAAAATTCTTATAGTTTACAAATGAGACCAAGTTTAAAGTGCATAATCTATAATTCTGAGCATATATTAAATTCACATTCTGAAAACTTGAAACGAATGTGCCTACATTAAATTATTTAAAGCATAAGGGTAACCTTTTCCTCCATTATAAAGTTCTGTTTTACAATATTGGTGTACGTAAAAGGAAGGCAAACATTTTGACCTAGACTTATATCATCGTCTGAATTTCAAGCCATATGATAAAGCTAGATTAGGACCTTAATATCGGTCGCAGAATATCCAGGTATTCTCGATTTCTTCTTTATAACATATTCTTAAATAGTTGAACATAATTTCGACTAAATGAATTTCTACATTTATTTTTAATTAAGTTTGCGACTTATCTACGTCTATCTCAGAATTATCATACCGCCTGCAAAATATCCAGGTTGTTCACTTTACTACATATTTTGCATCAATCACTCATATTTCGAATAAAGAAATATTTTAAATGATTTAAAATATTTCCGATTTATTGAGGCCAATCTCAAATTTTGTTCCGGCCGCAATATATTCAGGTATTTATGTGTCAAATCAACAAAAAAAGTTTATAATAGGTAAATTTTTACGATTATTCGTCAAATATTTCGGTTTTATTTACTTCTTTCTTAAAATTTTTATCATTCACAAAATTTCGAGATTTAAGAATCTTTACCATATCAAATATTTAGGAACAATAATTTAAATTATATAATTAAACGATAATTGATTACATTGGCTGTGATATCATTCAGTTAAATCTCGCTGTGAGCTTAATATAAACACAAATCTCATTTATGTATTAGGTGTTGCGAACTTAGTAACAAATTAGTTCAGATGTGACCAGAAGGATAAACCAAAGGCAGCATGAACGGAAAGTATAATCTCATGGACATTCGTTTCGTGCTTACTGGCGAATTAAGATCCTGGATTACGACTTTTAAACACAACATTATATAACCGAAAAGGAACATATTACTAACACTATGGTTTCCGAGTCAGTACATGGTACCAACATGACGGATATTAATGTATGCTATAGTTCACCGAAAATGAGAATAACAACACTTGTTACTCCACTAAATCCATACACTCTGGTCTTGATCGATGTAAGTTATCACATTTCGCAGTAAGTATGACACCATTTAATTCAATATATAACAAATAAAAACTGTTTTTTGCGAAGATCTAATATATATGCAAGTATGTATTAGGTTTTGCGAACCTAGTAACAAATTAGTTCAGTTGTGACCAGAAGGATAGACCAAAGGCAGCATGAACGGAAAGTATAATCTCATGCACATTCGTTTCGTGCTTACTGGCGACTCATCAGTAGGAGCCGGTATTACGCCCTTTAACCACTATATATTTGGTTTAACGCTTGCTGCGTTAAGTCAGCCTCTATAAATGAGAAAAGACTAAAGTTTTTCCTCTTAGAAGCTGGCCTACTCAGATTTCTTTAATAAAATAGGAATCAAATCCATAAACAACAGCATTCTTAATGTATACTATATCACATTACTACTGATAATACTATTACTATTACAACTACATTACCACAGCTCATATACCAAATAATATTATAAATACTACTAATACTACGATTACTACCGTCCTATTATTCCACATTCTTCTACCAAATATATAGTGGTTAAAGGGCGTAATACCGGCTCCTACTGATGAGTCCCAGTAAGCACGAATCGAATGTGCATGAGATTATACTTTCCGTTCATGCTGCCTTTGGTTTATCCTTCTGGTCACAACTGAACTAATTTGTTACTAGGTTCGCAAAACCTAATACATACTTCCATGATCATCATCAGAGTACGACCGCAAACTGACTAGCGAGGATCAAACCGCAATGCATATATATATGAAAAGCAAATATAAATATGCAGCTCTCACGTATGGAAGTCTTTCATAAATTTTACTTGTCTGTAAATGTCAGCTGCACAAATTCTATGCAGTCACAAATATTAACTTATTACATCTTTCACCATATATATATATATATATATATATATATATATATATATATATATATATATATATATATATATTATATATAGTATTACTAATAAACTATCAATGATTGCGCGGTTGGTGGCAACTATTCTTTTAATCAAGTTTTCGAGCTTGAAGTAAACACCAATCACATTGTATTTAATCAGTTGTCGAACAAAATAGCAAAACTACTGTCAGTCATATTCTATTTCAAGTGAATAAAACATTGCATTGCACATTCTGATTTAGTTAGATTTAAATTACGCTTTAACTTTAAAATAGGTTATAAAGTTAATCAAGAATTGACTGCGGTGGTAGCGACAATAATGTTTCACATAAAAATTTGCGAACACTAGTCCCATATGCAAGTATGTGTTAGGTTTTGCGAACCTAGTAACAAATTAGTTCAGTTGTGACCAGAAGGATAAACCAAAGGCAGCATGAACGGAAAGTATAATCTCATGCACATTCGTTTCGTGCTTACTGGCGACTCATCAGTAGGAGCCGGTATTACGCCCTTTTAACCACTATATATTTGGTAGAAGAATGTGGAATAATAGGACGGTACAATCTCCACATTCTTCTACCAAATATATAGTGGTTAAAGGGTGTAATACCGGCTCCTACTGATGAGTCGCCAGTAAGCACGAAACGAATGTGCATGAGATTATACTTTCCGTTCATGCTGCCTTGGGTTTATCCTTCTGGTCACAACTGAACTAATTTGTTACTAGGTTAGCAAAACCTAATACATACTTGCATATATATTAGTTCTTCGCAACAAACAGTATTTAACTAGCCCCATTTTATTTGTCAGTCGCACAAAATTATACCTGTACACGAGACTGATGGCAGTTTTGCTACGCTATTTTATTGGTTTCAGTGTTGGTTTTTATCTCCAGATCATTAGTTTGATTTAAATTGTTCTAAAGCTGTTCTCCTACTCTCGAAATTTGGCGACAGCACGATATATTTTGTTATTTATTCGCAAAAAGTTGCGAATGCTAAATTGAATTTAAGGAAACCGCGTGTTTTCCGGATTATCAGCCTGACCTTGGAATAGTTTATTGACGGTAATTACAAAAAAAAGCTGTTAATATTAGCTAATTTTATTGCTCCTTTATATGTTATTACGGACTATAGCAGTTGGCATTTTGATACATAATGTGTTACAAAGCGTTTGAGGATGGCGTCATACCTAAATTGGAGTTTTGTTCGAAACCTCGGTAAAACAAGCATTTCTTAACTATATTTGTAATTTTAATAATTAACAAACTATAATTTGTGTTTAAGTATTTTTCGGTTTTCCTATGCGTAAAAGTCAGACTCTCAAAAGAACAAATAGTTAGTTTTACAAAATTAGAAAATACTAATACTTGTAATTTAGAAATGGAGCTTTGCCATTCTTTTAAAATAACCAGATTCATTCACAAGTTATGGGACAGTGTGGACGAGAGTGAATCACTGGTTTTTCCGCGAATCTCCTATTGTCAGATGAATATAAGACACCTGGGCGCTAGAAGAAACAACTACACCGCTGTATGCGCGCTGCCGATCAACATGCTCAACGAAAAGGTGAGTACAATTCCCTAATTGCATTGACTCATAATTAATTACCACTTAACAGGATTCGACAACACTATTCACTCATTTCAGTTGACAGTTTTAAGTTTTATACAAAAGTATGCGTATTCGGGTGTACATTCATCAGGATCTAACTCTCTCTCCGTCTTTAAACCTAATTATTCAAAAAATATGTAAATGATCATTGTGAATAAAGTATTAATACATGGAATAGGAATAAATCCAATTCAAGTATAGCAATATAGCCGTTGAATTTTATATTTTGACGAAATGTTTTCGTTTTATTTACAGTATACTTATTAAATCAATTCTGTTTACTGCCATTCATCTTCTCCCTTCCTCCATTTTGTAATATATTTGTCTAATAATCAGAGATCAATAGAGGCTAGCTGGACATTCTTTTAAATATGATATAAATCACTCTTTTTAAATATATTTCTTGTCATGAATTGGTTCAACAAAATTACGAATTGTACACGATGCGGGGAGGGAGGGTTGGAGTTGGGCGTTTGTCGTAGGGGTGAGCAGTATTGCGCTGAGATAAAATGTTGTAAATTAGATTATGGACTGTGGTAGTGAATTCACCAAATGAAAAAGAACAGTTTCCTAGTAGATAGATTGCATTTGCTATCCTATTCAATGTTTAGCTTATTCCAACACTATTTACGTTGAAAATGCGTCTTCGCACTACAAAAAATCCTCATTTTTGCATTTGACATGATGTAAATATAATAAGGTTGCATCAGAGCGCAAGTTAGATAATGCAAGAATAATTCCATATTTGGCTGTTGTAAAATTATTATTATCTCTCTCTCTATATATATATATATATATATATATATATATATATATATATATATATATATATATATATATCCCACTATGTCCACCGCCTTCGAATTTTACACAGTATATTTCTAATTAGGAAGTAAAACACGTTAATGTCAAAGTTGATATTGGCCACTTATTTGAGCGTACTAAACTCGCTTTACAATCTTTCATTTATATACATTCTGTGTTTCATTTGATTATGTGGGTGGCATCAAATCTGACTCTGTTTTACTTCTATTACTTGTTTTGACAGATGTGTAAGTGTTTGTCTTTGTTTGTGTCTGTTTGTGGGCCTATTTGCATGTAAAGGTCATTCTCGCGTTATTGAAAAATGATGTCCGAGATCAGGCACACACAGAGACACAAACGCATACACACTAACAAATCAGCCAAATCAAGAAATAGAAGTAAAACCGTGACAGATTTGCTGCCACCTGCTTAATCAAATGCAAACCCAGTATGTATATACATGAAAGATTGTAAGCGATTGTATATATATATATATATATATATATATATATATATATATATATATATATATATATAATATATATATATATATATAATGTGTGGCAGCTATTATGAATTTCGGTTTTACTACATTATCCTGAGACTGTCAAGGGTTTAAGCGATTTTGGTTTGCCATACAGTCTTTCGGGGTTTGATTCCACATGTTTCCACGTTTGGATGTCTTATATGAGTCCTGATTAGATATGAAAATAAGCCATTGTAGATAATACGTTTACTAAAATGAAGATGGCGAATTTGATATAAAAACCTGACCCACTAAGTTCATAAATTTGTTAGTATAATTTGAAAATTGTGTAGTGTAGAAAAAGAAATTCATCCAGTAAACAGGTTTCATCCTTATTGGGAACTCATCAAATTCTGACCATAATTTGCCGCAAACAGGCTGAGAACCTGGGCATGTCTGCTTGTGAATCTTGTGCTTTGACTACTAAGTCTCTCCACCACAAATTAAATAAAATTTCCGGTTATATATTAACTAATGTAACTCGGTTATTTTTTATTTTACTTGGAGCACATTCGGCATCCATTTGACCCAAAGTTCCATTACATTTGGATGCGGTATTGAAATGAATATTTATATAATTAAATAAACTGTCTACTAGATGAATTTACCTTTCTAGACCATACAATTCTTATTTTATACTAACAAATTTATGTGCTTAACGGATCAGGTGGTTATATGATGATCGCAACCTTGATTATAGTAACTGTTATCACCACCCGCAAAATCAATTTACGTTTAATTAAATAAAAAAATTTTTCCATTTTTTATGAATATCATTTACTTGTGATTCACAATTTATTGCATAATAATTCTGTTCCTTTTCCGTATGGAATTTCGAATGATCCATTATTATTTCGTTCATACTATACTCGTCGGCTTCCAGCATAACAACTCATCAAATCAGATATCCCTCGCATTTATCTGTAACGTGTCACTTAGCCAATTTGGCGAATTAATCAATATTATATTATGCAAATTCCGAAATATTTTTACGTATATACGAAGCTAGTTTTAGAGTTTATCAAGCTCCCGGGCTCAACATTGAAAGGATTCGCCAACATGATATTTTTATCGACTGACCATGTATCACATAACCCAACAACAATTTTGCTAACACTCAGGTAAACCCGATCAACAACTAGACCAGCCCCAAGAACTATCCTATCGTATTGGTAACAAACTTAATAGGAAATAAACATCCGCACTAACGGAGACACTACAGTGATACAAATTTCACAAAAATAATTTACCGCAACTCGCACACATACGTGGAAACATTCACACGTTAACGTAACAGACATCATTACAAGAATGACCAGATCTCCAACATCACTCTGCAATTTAATTAGAATGGCCTCCACACGCAAATAGACACACACACACACAAATGTATCTAAAAATCAACCAAATCAAGAAATAGAAGTAAAACGGAAAATTAGACTTGTTGCAGCCCCACCCCCCACCTCTATAAAATGAAAACCCAGAACGTATACAAATGACCAATTGTAAACTGTATCTGAATATTCTCCAAATAAAAGAACATTTTTCACTTTCTTATGAAGAGTTATCTCTTCCTATATATATATATATATATATATATATATATATATATATATATATATATATATATATATTATATATATTTCTAATTAGGAAGAAAGAACACATTAATAACAAAGTGGATAAAGGTCATTTATTTCGTGAATACTAATCATCGCTATACAATCATACATATATATACATTTGGGTTTTCAATTGATTATGCTAGTGGTAACAAATCTGACTCGTTTTTACTTCTGTTTCTTGTTTTGGCTAGTTGGTAAGTGTGTATGCGTTTGTGTTTGTGTGTGCGTGTTTGCATGTAAAGGTCATTCTCGAAGTATTGCAAAGTGATGTCTGAGATCTGGTCATTATTGTTTTGATGGCTTGAGAATTAACCATTTGTGCGCATTGTTCACTGTTACATGTACGAGTGCTATTTTTCCCAGTGTAGTTGATCGTTTCACCTTTTGCACAAATACCTATTATTCACATGGTAACAGCGCCAGTGTGGATTGAAGTGTTGAACGCTCATATTGTTTGGAAATTTCTGTCACCGTATGCGCCTCCGTTATCTCCACTTCAGTTTGTTCCCAATCCGTTTGTATGTTTGTTGATTCTAGTCGAGGGCCTGTTTGGTCTTGACTGGATACTAGTAGATTGTTGTTGAATTTTGTTATTCTTGGCCAGTCGATTAGAAAATCATGTTGATGAAACTTTTGAATATTAAGGTCAGGTGCTTGTTGTTTTATGTAAAGGGCTTCATAAATAAATCATTTATGATATCGTTTATGGACTTCCTATAAGCGTCGGCTTCAAGTATAACAATTCCTGATCCTTTGTCGGGTGTGACAAGTCGTATGGATTTGTCTGATTGTAGTTTTCTGAGTTCGTCAATGTGCGGTTTTGTGATGATTTGGCTGCCTTTGAATTCCTTCTTGTATAGTTCTAGTGCGCTTACTATCTCAGATTTCAGTCCTTGTCCATTGCTCCTAAGGAGAGTTATTTTTTTCTGGTGTTTTGACAAGATCACTTTTGAATAATTGTGAATAAAAGCGTCTGGGTTCGTAGGAAATTTTGATTGTGTAGGAAATTTGTCCAGGTCCCTCGTGAGGTCCTTAGTTTCTTTGTCAGCTGTTATTTTCATCAGCTTTTCTATCTTCTTGGTGAAAGCGGTGTATTCGCTGTCGTTCCGTCTTGCAATTTGACAACCCAGTGATTGAATAATTCTCTCAGCATCTTGCAGTTTTGATTGATTGTCCTCGATACCATTGAGTAATAAGCGACTTATAAGTTTATTCGTCGGTTTTTGGTTATTTCTTCTGCACTGCTTGAAGAATCGTTTTGGCACAACATCTGATTCTAAACACGATTTGAAGAACTTCATTCTTTCAAGAAGTTTGCAACACGTACAGTTGGCTGCAATATAAGTGTATAGTTCCTTACGGGTAAAAGGCTGACCCCGCTCTTTGATAATCTTTATAATTTCCATTCCGTTTAATATTACACAGTATATTTCTAATTAGGAAGAAAGAACACAATAATAACAAAGTGGATAAAGTCCATTTATTTCGTGAATACTAATCATCGCTATACAATCATACATATATATACATTTTGGGTTTTCAATTGATTATGCTAGTGGTAACAAATCTGACTCGCTTTTTCTTCTGTTTCTTGTTTTGGCTGGTTGGTAAGTGTGTATGCGTTTGTGTTTGTGTGTGTGCGTGTTTGCATGTAAATCTCATTCTCGCAGTATTGCAAAGGGATGTCTGATATCTGGTAATTATAGTTTTGATGGCTTGAGAATTAACCATTTGTGCGCATTGTTCACTGTTACATGTACGAGTGCTATTTTTCCCAGTGTAGTTGATCGTTTCACCTTGTTGCGCAAATACCTATTTTTCACATGGTAACAGCGCCAGTGTGGATTGAAGTGTTGAACGCTTATATTGTTTGGAAATTCCTGTCACCGTATGCGCCTCTGTTATCTCAACTACAACTCAAATTTGTGCCCAAGTTTGAGCCCCGGTCTCTATAAATTCAGGAGGAAACCGACCTACATGATGAATTGCACTTGCCACTATATGCAAATTATTATTCATACTGATTTTATATTTTTTTGTGTATGTTACCACTATAAACTAAAACTTTCTTAAGAATTTATTGAGGACTTATCCGTGATTGTCAGAATTTCCGCGGCGAAAAGTTAAATCCGAGAACAACTTGTTTTGTGGCGTACGACTCTACGACCAAGCTACCTAATCCTCCGAATGCACATAATTTTAAATTTAAAATCTACTTCTACTCTTTGGTCTATCTTGCATCCAGGTAGATTTTTGCTCACATGGCCTACGGCCTAATAGTCCAACTAGCCAATAACCTTCTGCCATTCTAAAACAGATACCATGTCATTTGGGAAATCAATATGACATTAATGTTTGATAGACGAATGTATTTCTATATTTTTTAGCACAATGTAGTAAATGCAATAAATCTATTGGGCCAGTTACATCTTTATTATGTATTCATTATTAAAAGCCTGAATTGCCGCAGACGAGATTTGAAGTAGGTATTATATATATATATATATATATATATATATATATATATATATATATATATGTGTGTGTGTGTGTGTGTGTGTGTGTGTTTTACATTAAATGTTGAATAAGGTGTCAAAATCTGTCTTTACCTTCTTCATCGATGTTAAAAATATATTAAAGATTTAGCTAATTTAGCTACTTCTTCTTCACCGTAAAATGCCATTTTGCTTCGTATTTTAAAACGTATTTAAATTGAATCTGTACTTAATAAAACTAAAACGTTTTAGAACCTGACATACAAGAGAGCATTGATCGAAACCAAGCACATATATGAGAGTTCATTTTATCTTGTGATACACAAGTAAAGCAAGTGTTCAATATTTACCATTAATTTGCGCGCTCGAAATAAATAAATAATACTTTTACAAACAGCAGCTCTACTGACATTAAGTTCAAATGAGATTTTTGTCTATTCTACGTCCCGGTGTAGAAACAGCCACCTTTAAGACAAAGAATTAGCAAAGGGTCTTCTCTAGGGCGGGCATTAATTCAACAGAAATTCCTCGTTGAAGCGCCCTTATAAGGATCAAGCAGTCAACCCAATGATGAAAGCAGACTTCAAGCTGAAGTGAACATAAATTAATTAATATTTGTAAATTTGTTTTATTAAATCGATGCTCGTTATGCGAGCAAAATACTATATAAACTTGAGTAAAAATAAAGCATGTGTCGCACATTTAAAAATGGCTTCTGATGGGTTAGAAACGTTGATTCAAGGATTGACTACTCAATTGAACAATGTAACTGAAGAATTAGGCATAATTAAGTCTCGTCCGGACGAGAAACTGATAATAAAAACAGACGATATCAGAGTGCATGGCCCATCCAATATAGGTGGACACAACAATGGCGACCGCGCCGAAGAGGAATCAGGAGGAAATATGCCGGCGTTTTCAGCCGAATCGACGAGTTATTTCAGACCGTCATCAGAATTTAAGCTCATGCTGGCACCACTAGATGTGGAAAGGCCACAGTTGTGGTTCGAAAAATTTGAAGCAATCAGTTCGAGCCCAAAAATTTACATTAGAAGCACCTATTTGGCGTGTGGCTGTCCAAGAGTTTAGTGGATCGGACATTAGCTGGGCAATTGGAATTGCCAGTCGACTTCACGTATGAAAAGTACAGAAGACGAGTATTAGATCACTTCCGAGCCAGGCATCAGGAGGTGTTTTCAGGATTGTACAGTTTCAAACCATTACTGAGTGAGATGCCCCTGGATACCATGGCACGCATCAAGCGATGGTTCTCCAAACTAACTGAGTCTTACCCGTGTTGCAACCGCATGAGGCCATCATGTTCATGCTGCTGGATCCTACCAGATATGGATGCAATGTCCAGCGCCCAGGGAGGCCTGGAAGGGAGACTTCAGGCTCTGCAAAGTTCGGCCATGATGACAAACAAAATGGCAGCTGCAACTCCACGCATGGGTCCAGTTACAACATCTGGCAGGAGCGACATACCGTACTGTAATTCTTCGCGGCATAATAATCGATTCCGCAACAGTAGGCAACAGCAAGCCTGGAAGCAACGTCAATATATAAGGAGACCAGCTCCGACGAATACGTCAACTAAGCCTCAGCAAAACCAGTATACTGCTCCTAGAGAACTGCCAATTCAGTGGGGAAACAGGGTTCACAATCTCACAAATAAAGGTGGTCGAGATCAGGGCACAAATATTAATCCTTTGGAGGCTTCGAGAGGTAAATCGAGTGAAGACCAACTGAACAACCTAAAACACGTTCTAAATAAGATAGCCTTCGAAGAAAAAGAAATATGGGAAACATTGCAAAATGTAAGGATTTTTATTAAAGTACAACTTTTAGAACTCTTCAACGGACAGCCAGTAATAATGCAATTGGATACTGGAGCTGATGTGTCGGTATAACCACTGACTTGGCCATTAAACAACGTAAAACCTACGAGAGTAAGTTTATGTCAGGCACCGTGCGCATCGATGGTGGCTGCGGGCGAGTGGGACACGAAATTGTTAATAAATGAAAATATCTACCATATGTCTTTTGTTGTTGCGAATACGCAAACGCCCTTATTGGGACTTGATTTCATTAGAAAATGGGTTAAGACGATAGACTGTCAAAATAAGCGTGTATGCATATCGAGGCCTGAAAGCATAAATTCAATAAAGTCTATATGTACCCCTAAGATGCAGGAGGAGACCAGTTGTCTGCCTGGGTGGTGGAAGAATCTTCAAACCCAATATAACATTATATTCCAACTGCCTGATTGTAGCGAACGTCCAGGGCCGACGGTCGACCAGTTTAAGCTATGGCTAGAACTAAATGAAGGTTACGAACCACCAAAAGTATATGGTGCTCCTCCAAAGAAATTAGCAGCAGCGACTCGAGCAACCCAAGAAATGATAGAAGCCGGCGTTCTTGAACCGTCATCATCTGTTTTCGAGCTCCGATGGTTTACGTTACGAAAAAGGATGGTTCACTCCGACCGGCGGCTGATTTCCGGCAATTAAACTCAGTGACTAAACCTGACCCGTATCCCATGCCGGCTCTGCGTGATCTGTTCCTACAGCTAGCGGGAGGCAAATGGTTTGCCGTGCTTGATCTTAAACAGGGATTTTGGCAAATAGCGTGCGGCCCGAAGACCGATGGAAGTTAGCGGTACAGGTACCCCAAGGTCATTTCCAATTCACCCGGGTACCATTTGGTCTTAAAAACGCACCGAAAGTGTTCCAAAGAATGATGGACTCGTTCGTGTCTGACTTAACTTGTACAACAGCTTACGTGGACGATGTTATTATATGGGCCACTACTGAACACGAATTACGTGTTAGGCTGCAGAAGATGTTGGCCAAAGCTGTAGAATGGCGATTACACTTTAATCCAGGAAAAGTTCAGATAGGTCGAGAAGTGCGGTTCCTGGGGCACTCAGTCTCAGCGGATGGATGTATGCCGTTAGATTCGAATGTACAGCCTATCAAGGATTATCCAGTTCCTATTAATAGAAAACAAATGCGCCGGTTTATTGGTAAAGTGATTTTCTATAGACCATATCTTGAAGGGATGGTTGTTACGCAGGAAACCCTTGTCTAAGTTAACTAGCGCCAAGATACCGTTTCGTTGGACAGAGGAGGCTGAAGAAGCATTTATGCTATGCAAGCAGAAAATAATAGATGCAACTATTTTGACTTTCCTGGAAGTTAATATTTCAACTGTTACAGACGCGTCAGATATTAGGATAGGAGCGGCGTTACAAGCTGACGCACGTCCTGCGCAATATATAAGTCGCACACTCACTAAGGTGGAATAGAACTATACCGTCACAGAAAAGGAATTACTTGCCGTACAATGGGCCCTACGGAAGTTTAGATTTTTTTTATCAGGAGATACGTAGACGTTTTTACCGACCCCAAAGCGCTAGCGCATTGGAGATTGTGGCAATAGCCACCTTTAAGACAAATAATAAGCAAAAGGTCTTATCTAGGGCAGACATTATTTTAACAGAAATTCCTCGCAGAAGCGCCCGGATAAGAAGTAAGCAGGCAGTACAATGAGAAAAGCAGACGTTGATCTGATGTGAACATATATTAATTAATGTCTAAATTTGTTTTATTAAATAGATTCTTGTTGTGCGTACAAAATTCTATATATAATTGAGTAAAAATAAAGCATTTATGGCACAATTAAATATGTCTTCTGATGGGGTCGAAACGTTGATTCAGGCACTGGCGTCTCAAATGAAGAATTTAACGGACGAGTTAGGCATAATTAAGGCTCGTCTAGACGATACGCTAATAATAAACACTGACGACATACAAATTCGTGGAACATCAAACATAGGTGGACACAACAATGGCGACCGCACCGAAGAGGAATCAGGAGTTAATATGCCAGCGTTTTCAGCCGAATCGACGAGTTATTTCAGACCGTCATCAGAGTTTAAGCCGATGTTGGCACCACTAGATGTGGAAAGGCCACAGTTGTGGTTCGAAAAATTTGAAGCATCAGTGCGAGCCCAAGAATTTACATTGGAAGCACCTATTGTGCGTGTAGCTGTACAGGAATTAGTGGACCGGACAGTAGCAGTCCAATTGGAATTGCCAGTTGACCTCACATATGAAGAATACAAAAGACGCGTGTTGGATCATTTCCGGGCCAGGCCTTAAGAAGTGTTCTCAGAATTATACAGCCTGACACCATTAAAGGGTGAGATGCCCATGGATACCATGGCACGTATCAAGCGGTGGTTCTCGAAGCTTACCGAGTCTTTACCAGGCTTGCAACCACATGAGGCCATCATGTTCATGCTGCTGGATCCTACTAGATACGGAGAAATATCCAGCAGCCCAGGAGGCCTTGAAGAGAGACTTCAGGCTCTTCAAAGCTCGGCCATAATGACAAATAAGATGGCAGCTGCATCTCCACGCATGGGTACAGTTACAACATCTGACAGGAGCGACATACCGTATTGGAATTCTTCGCGTCATAATAAGCAGTTCCACGACAGAAGGCAACAGCCAGTGGCCTGGAAGCAAAGTCAGTATATAAGGACTCCGGCTCCGACGAACACGGCGTATAAGCGGCAACAAAACCCATGTACTGCCCCTCGAGAACGACCAGTGCAGTGGGGTAACAGGGTGAACAATCTCACAAATAATGGAGGGAGAGAACAAGGCACAAAAATTAATCCTTTGGTGGCTCCGACGGGTAGATCGAAGGAAGACCAGCAGAACAAACCAAAAAGTGGTCCGAACCAGATGGCTTGTGAAGAAAAGGAAGTGTGGGAAACACTGCCAAATGTAAGAATTTTCATTAAAGTTAAATTTTTAGAACTCTTCAACGGACAGCCAGTAATAATGCAATTGGATACTGGAGCGGATGTGTCGGTACTACCATTGACTTGGCCATTGAACAATATAAAACCTACGAAAGCAAGTTTATGTCAGGCATCGGGCGCATCGATGGTGGCTGTGGGCGAGTGGGACACAAAGTTGTTAATAAATGAAAAGGTCTATCATATGTCTTTTGTTGTTTCGAATACGCAGACGCCCTTATTGGGACTTGATTTCATTAGAAAATGGGTTAAGACGATAGACTGTCAAAATAAACGGGTATACCTATCGCGGCCGGAAGGAATAAGATCAATAAAGTCTATAGGTAACCATAAGATTCAAGAGGAGACCACTTGTCTGCCTGAGTGGTGGAAGAATCTTCAAAACCAATATAACAGTATATTCCAACTGCCTGATTGTAGCGAGCGTCCAGGGCCGACGGTCAACCAGTTTAAGTTATGGTTAGAACTAAATGATGGTTACGAACCACCAAAAGTATATGGTGCCCCTCACAAGAAATTAGAAGCAGCGACTCGAGCAACCCAAGAAATGATAGAAGCCGGCGTTCTTGAACCGTCAACATCTGTTTTTTGTGCCCCGATGGTTTATGTTACGAAAAAGGATGGTTCGCTCCGACCAGCGGCTGATTTTAGGCAATTGGACTCAGTAACTATACCGGACCCGTATCCCATGCCGGCTCTGCGTGATCTGTTCTTACAGCTAGCGGAAGGCAAATGGTTCGCCGTGCTTGATCTTAAACAGGGATTTTGGCAAATAGGCGTGCGGTCCGAAGACCGATGAAAGTTAACGGTACAAGAACCCCTAGGTCATTTCCAATTCACCAAAAGTGTTCCAAAGAATGATGGACTCGTTCGTGTCTGACTTAACTTGTACAACAGCTTACGTAGACGATGTTATTATATGGGCCACTACTGAACACAAATTACGTGTTAGGCTGCAGAAGATGTTGGCCAAAGCTGTAGAATGGCGATTACATTTTAATCCAGAAAAGGTTCAGATAGGTCAAGAAGTGCGGTTCATGGGGCACTTAGTCTCAGCGGACGGATGCATGCCGTTAGTTTAGAATGTACAGCCTATCATAGAATATCCGGTGCCCACTAAAAGAAAATAATTGCGCTGGTTTATTGGTATGGTGAATTTCTATAGACCATACCTCGCAGGGATGGCGGTTACGCAACAGCCCTTATCTCAGTTAACTAGTGCCAAGATACCATTTCGTTGGACGGAGGAGGCTCAACAAGCGTTTGTACTATGCAAGCAGAAATTAATAGAGGCAACTATTTTGACTTTCCCGGTAGGTAATATGTCAATTGTTACAGACGCGTCAGATATTGGGATAGGAGCGGTGTTACAAGCTGACGGACGTCCTGCGCAATATATAAGTCGCACACTTACTAAGGCGGAACAGAACTATACCGTCACAGAGAAGGAATTACTTGCCGTACAATGGGCGCTACGGAAGTTAGATATTTTTTCATAGGGGGACACGTGGACGTCTTTACCGACCACAAAGCGCTAGTGCATTGGAGATCACTAGGTATCGAGAAGAAACGTGTACATCGAGCCATTGAAGAACTAGAAGAGTACGATATATCAATTCATCATAGAGCAGGAATCGAGAATGCGGCGGCCGATGCGCTCAGCAGAATTTCCGCTGTGCGGGTTTCGCCGCTTATAAAGGTCTCTGAAGAACAGGGAAGAGATGCTACATGTCAGGAAATAGTCAATCAGCTAAAAAACGGCACAGTGGTGTTGGCACCATATAAAACGTTGAGTCTACAGAACGGCCTGTTGGTGCGGATAGAAGGACAAACAGTGCAATGGTTTGTGCCAGAATCTATAAGAACAGAATTAATGGCCTTTTGGCATGAAACGTTAGGACATCCCGGCGCTGGGCGGCTCATTGCAGTCACGATTGTATTGGCCTGGCATGTCCAAAGAAATTCGTAGCTATTGTCAACAGTGCACTACATGCCAACGTTGTAAACCACAAAAACGAGAAAAGGTCACTCCGATTGCTTTCAATGCTACTGCACGGAATGAGTTTCTGCATATCGACCTGGTAGGTCCACTGCCAGTAGCTCGCGGTGGCGTGTCCTATGTGTTTTCCATGGTCGATAAGTTTATCCGATGTGTCGAGTTTGTACCACTGAAGAAGATCACAACAGAAAAGATTATAACGTGCTTAGAAGAACGATGGCTCAGTCGATTCGGTACCCCACAAGTTATTGTCACCGATCAAGGCGCGCAGTTTGAGTCGAAAGAATTTAATCAGTGGTGCAAAGACCTTGACATAAAGCATTCCCGCACAAACACTTATCACCCGCAAACCAATGCAACAGCTGAGCGCGCACATAGGACGATGAAAGAGGTACTGCGATGTTGGTGCCACGAAAGCCCGGGAACGTGGAGAGACAAATTACATTTGGTTGAGCGGGCCATGCGCTTTACAGTCTCAACAGCGACAGGTTTCGCTCCAACGACCATGGTCTATGGAGGACACATAAGACTGCCAGGTGAACCTGTAATCCAAGGGTCCCATGAGCGCTGCACCATAGCGGATATTCAGGAACGACTAAAACAGTTAACTGAATATGTAGGCGCAACACAGCGACAAAGCTATGCAAGGCAACCGACACGCACTCGCCTAAAGGTCGGCGATTATGTCATGGTAGCGAGGGTCGAGCCCATGGCACTGCAGGCTGTCAATGATGGGCCGTATCGCGTGGAGAGGGTGGACGCCGAGCACAATACTGTTTTTGTTAGCCTGCCCGATGGACCACGAGCTATTGCACTGGATCGTTTAAGCAGAGTGCGAAAGCCGATTCCTGAGGGGGGGAAGATGTGGTAATAGCCACCTTTAAGACAAATAATGAGCAAAAGGTCTTATCTAGGGCAGACATTATTTCAACAGAAATTCCTCGCAGAAGCGCCCGGATAAGAAGTAAGCAGGCAGGACAATGAGAAAAGCAGACGTTGAGCTGATGTGAACATATATTAATTAATGTGTAAATTTGTTTTATTAAATAGATTCTTGTTGTGCGTGCAAAATTCTATATATAATTGAGTAAAAATAAAGCATTTATGGCACAATTAAATATGTCTTCTGATGGGGTCGAAACGTTGATTCAGGCACTGGCGTCTCAAATGAAGAATTTAACGGACGAGTTAGGCATAATTAAGGCTCGTCTAGACGATACGTTAATAATAAACACTGACGACATACAAATTCGTGGAGCATCAAACATAGGTGGACACAACATACACAACATAGACTAATTAGTAGAGATCTACTAGAAGGTAGCTTCAAAATGTTTGTGATAAATTAAACTAAGGGAGCAAAACTGATTTAATCAATCGTGATTGTTTAAGTGACTAAGCTTACTTAATATAATTGTCCTGTAAAAAACGGTTTCAATAAATACATTCTCTAATTTTGTAGGTCACATCATTTAGGAAACTTTCAAAACATAGATTCCTTCAGGGTTAGATTTCAACTTACCCACGCACATGTGTAAACATGAACTTATTACAAAATTATTCACTTCCCTTTATTTGCAATTTCTCAACTCAAAAGAAAATTAATGAAAAAATACCAATTAATACGTAGCGATAAATAATCCCAGTGGTTTTCTCTCGACAGCACGAATTTTTACAAATAAATTACCGTACAATCTTCGAGTAAAAGCGTAACTTTTCAAGCGATGCTTATTTATACGAAATATCTTGTTAATGTCAATGTCTAACAATTAATTAATCTGTTAAACAAAATACATCTAAAATTCATGAGCTTAAAAGAATAAGATTTGAAATAACTTCTCCTTAGAGTAATTAATAAAAGAACCGCGAAATAATAAATTGAGGTAGGATACAAGATATGTTATGTGAAAAACACAGGATTGTTCCCAATTCCTTTACTTGAACAAATATTTTTGAACTACATTTTCGGTCCCTTCAAAGTAATACTACAAAGTAGTTAACTTTCAACTTGTGATGAAATGTTGACTGATGAAAATTGAGAACTATATTCTATTGGATGAAACAAGGATCAGGCTTTTATGCAATGCTAAGTATCAAAACAAATTATTTCTCATAAATTGAACTTAATGGTGGTATATTTTCGACTGAAATAAAATTGACAGCAAATTTATTATTTAAAGTTGTTCTGAAGCGCAATTTCGCAGACAAATTTCCAGTATGCCTAGTTTTCTTCATAACATATTTAACTTAACGTAATTGAAAATTTTACGAATTTGTAACAACCATAGTAGTAAACCAAACTATTTTATTTAAAAATAAATTCTGGTCGCTTTAATTATTAGCTAAGAGTTTGTCTATTAATTTGAATTTTTCCCATCCTGGAAAAAAATTGCTTTAATTCATTTCCATTAAATATAAATGTTTAAACGTAACCACGATTTAGTTGAATAGAACATGTTCTTAATGCAAATAACTTTATTTTTGGGGAAACAATAGAAAAGTGTGAATGCTTGTCCATTAATTAGATGAAAATGGCAACCCATTCAGCCACAAAAGCTGCGAGCAAACATATGTAAGCGTTAAGAGTTAATTGGCTTCTTCTCACCAGGGTCTCAAATTGGGCTGTCAAACTCGTTCCTTCACTAATTCTACTTCGCATGCAGTGTACTCTATGCAATCTGACGATATGTAGACAGCTAAAAAAACTCGCAATTGTGGTAACATTGTCTCTGGAAAAGCAATTTCTCCACTAATGCACGAACGTTTGGTTTGGCATAATATGAAGCTTAGGCGTATAACTGACGACTTGAATCTTTACAAAGTTTGCTAGTCATGCCAAGAGAATGTAAAGACATTTTAATATTTGTTTCATTCTAAATTTCACATTTTGGGTTATTAAATGCAGGCTAATTTTGGTGTATTCTTGTCTACACTGCAATATATACACAGCATAACCATGAAAAATTTAAATAAAAATGACTCCCCACGGTTCTGCACGTTTTGACAACTGTAGCAATGCTTACTAATACAAATAGATTATCTTAAACTATTACATCGAAACATATCACATAACAAATGCCTTATTTGTCAAATAATATGTCACTACAAACACACATAGAGTAAAGTGTTTTGAACAGAGTATTTAAAAATAAACTTTATCGCGTTTCTTATTGTAAAAGAAATATTATCCATGCATTATGATATTCTTGATTACAAAGAAATGGTAGATACTCATGTATGCATTATGTACGGTAGAGCTGAAAATTTGTAAGCTGATTTACTATAGAGAGGACAGAAATAATTAGGCAGTACCACATATTTAAAACAATGCATTTCATTCTTTTTACCAAATCAACGTTACGCACTTCATTTTTTGCACTAAAACTATAATAAATTTAGTCATTTGATTTGGGACAAAATCGTTTACAGATAATAAAATTTAACGATGCCTGATATCGATCACGCTAGATTGTGGACATTTGTTCACATATCAGGAGTTAAAATGAATTTCTTTTTATGAAATTTATTTTGGATATGTCAACAGTTTTTTTACAAATATGTTAATTGCAATTAAATATTTAATGCTTGCGCGGTAGTTTTGCTATTTTGTTCGACTTCAGGTTAAATACAATGGGATTGGTTTTAATTCAAGCTAAAAGAATCCAATGCAGGCAGCTGTACGCAATAAATTAACAAGTTCAGCAATGTATATATATTACAATTTTCTAATCTCTTATATCTTGCTGCAATTTTTTCAAATATAATTGCTTACTATTTATGATTCTAATCACTTTTAAATCTCTAATTATAAATTAAAATGCATTTTTATGTCTTCAATGATTGCAATCTGAAAACTAGCTTTTTGTATTTCGACGAACAATGCCAGTTGACATCTTAAGGAACTTACCTGTTAAATTCCTTAACAAATTATAAGGCACCTCACAAAATTGACACATTGAAAATAAAAACATTTTATTAATCAAGTTCACTGATATTTGTTTAACTATACTTGGAAAAGTATTTGTATGTATGCATATTATCTTTATGTGTAAATTATGTTTTTACATATACAAACATTGGTTGACTATATATATATATATATATAAATATATATATATATATATATATATATATATATATATATATATATATAATCACAAATTTATTGTATGAAATTTTTAATAAATCCATTTATAATATGAAATATTAATTCAAAATTAAAATTTGGAAATAAACCGCTTACAATTATGCTCCTGAAGTTGTAACGAGGTCTAACAGGAATATATATGTATCAATATACCTAATGTTAATTCGTAATCATTTCAAAAATTACCGCAATTTTATTTTAAACTGAAAGTAGAAACAATGTTTATTTATTGAATTAGACTAAGAAAACATTTTACTTGTATCCGTTTTTTAAGAAAAGAACATTAATTTAGGAAATTGTTAAATAAAAATTCAATATTTCTACTCATAATATCTGCATAATTACATGGTCCATGTACGACCCAGAACTGTATTTAATTTGCGTGACAACCTAATATTTTGAGATACTTCAAAATTTATTTCTAAAGATTTTTTTCGATCAAAAATTCATCTCGTCGAGATTGTTAAATAAAAAAAATTTAATTTATATTCGTCTAATCGCATTATTTATTGCGTAAAAAAAATACCATCGAAGGCGAAACCAAGACTGATTTTATCTTCAATTGTGATAAGCAGATGCTGTCATGGTGTGAAATATACGCATTTGCATTTTTATAATGCTAATATTGTCGTAAATTAATACATTTAAGTAACAAATATGCCTTAATTTAAGTATTTGTTAAATAAAAAAATCTACTTTAGCGATGCACACGCTATTCAAAATTAAACAATTTGTTTAATAATCTAAATTTTGATTACGACGTCTTGCTACATAACTTTACACCTCTACCGATTTTCAGAGAATTAATTTTAAATGACGATGTATCTACAGTATTTTAATACAAAATTTTCACCTTTTTATGTAAAAATAAAGGCTCGTGTTATCCTATGTCGTTAAAAACAATCTAATATTAAAATTTGAGGGTATTAAACAAATAGATCAAACGATGCTAAAACTTTTTAAAATCCTGTTTTATCACTCTCTAGTTGTTAATCATTAAATGCAGGCAAACTGCAAATATGACATTATATAATGTAATAAATATAATTGGTCAGTATAAAATAGCTAGCAAGAAAACACTGTGGTTGTTATTTTACACTTTATCAAATAAGCCATTGTTCTTGCGTGTATTTATAAAAGCTATATTTACGTTAAATTTTCTCATTAAGAAAAATTTAATAAAATAAATTGATAAGTATGCCTAATGTATGTATAATATTGTTGCAAAGTGCAAAGTTCAAGAAAAAAACATTTGTACAAAAATTAAGGTATTCTTTTTAATTTTCTCCTCCAATATCAACAGATGGACATGTGCATATAAGTTTGAATTGCAAAAAAACCGATAATTTAAAAAAGACTAGAATATGAAATAGTATAATTTCCTATTTTTTAAAAGTTATTATCTACTTTTCAAGCTGTTTGTCTTTATTTGCGTTTGCTTTTTGTATAAATCGATTTGTAACGTGTTTTAGATTCATTTTTTATATATGATATTAAATGTAAAATACTATACATATCTTTCAAATAATGTAAATATTTTACATTATAGTTTGTTTAATATTACACTTAAACGAAAACTGACTTACAGTAATCTTGCTGTAAAGAGATTGATACGATGGAATGGGATAGGTTCTTTAAATCAAGTTTGCGAGCTTGAAGTAAACACCAATCCCATTGTATTTAACCAGTCGTCGAACAACATAACAAAACTACCGCCAGCTGTAACGCACTGACGCGTTTCGACCTTCCATGATCATCATCAGAGTACGACGGCAAACTGACTATCGAGGATCAAACCGCATTGAATATATATGAAAATCAAATTTATATATGCGGCTCTCACCTCTAGCAGTCTCGCATACATTGAACTTGACTGGAAATGTCGGCTGCACAATTTCAATGCAGTCACGAACATTAACTGTTTGTAGCTTTTGCCACATATACATATATAGGCAATACAATTTAACAATAATTGTTTGCGCGGGTGGTGGTAACAATTCTTTAAATCAAGTTTGCGAGCTTGAAGTAAACACCAATCCCATTGTATTTAACCAGTCGTCGAACAACATAAGAAAACTACCGCCAGCTGCAACACACTGGTTAAATACAATGGGATTGGTGTTTACTTCAAGCTCGCAAACTTGATTTAAAGAATTGTTACCACCACCCGCGCAATCAATTATTGTTTAAATGGGATAGGTGTTGAACTATAGCTTGCAAACTTGATTTAACAATATCAGACTTATTCGATAAAATAACTTAATATAAATCCGAAAACCAGTAGCTCTATTTTTAAAGTATATTCGGTCAATCGCATTAACTTTCGCAAAAAGCAGATACCACATTAGGCGAAATAAGGATCTTATCATTATGCAATATTCGTTGCGCAACAATTTGTTACCTTGTAGACGGTAGATTTTCTTAATGGCGAACATTTGAACACGAAATTACATTATGACTTTTATTTTACCGTCTAAATTTGCCTAAATGTAAAGCCGGATAGTAATAATTTCCACATTTCAAATACTAAGTGAAAACCAAATATTTAAACTTAATCTGTTGCAGTTTAATTAAAAAAACGTTAGGCTAAAATGTATCAATGCAATAACTAAAAGAAACCGTTTTAGAAAAAATTGCCCTCCAGACAAATAACTTCTTTTTAATAGATATTTTAAACAATTAATTTCTTATCTGCCGGTATGCACACAAATAAACACAAACAGGAAACGGGAATCCAACATACGTATAAATAAATTTGTAATTTGTATCATTCTTTACGTCAATGACACACAAATAAATGTAAGATCTTGTGAAGACAAGCTGCGATTGCACAGTAATTCATTTTACAATGTTTAACTATTATAAAAATGTAAATATTAAATGTTTGATTCTTTAATCCAAAGGAATTTACTATCCATTAATGGCCCCTTTAATTTGTAATAATTAGGTTTATTCGAATATATATATATATATATATATATATATATATATATATATATATATATATATATATATATATATATATATATATATATATATGATATCCATGCCGTTTTAATTAACACAGTATTCTTATAATTAGGAAAACAACACATAAATAACAAAGTGGATAAAGGCCATTTATTTCGTGAATACTAATCCTCTCTTATACAATCATACATATTTATACATTTTGGGTTTTCATTTGATTATGCCAGTGGTAACAAATCTGACTCGTTTTTACTGCTGTTTCTTGTTTTGACTAGTTGGTGAGTGTGTATGCGTTTGTGTTTGTGTTTATGCGTGTTTGCATGTAAAGGTCATTCTCGCAGTATTGCGAAGTGATGTCATTATTGTTTTGATAGCTTGAGAATTAACCATTTGTGCGCATTGTTCACTGTTACATATACAAGTGCTATTTTTCCCAGTACAGTTGATCGTTTCACCTCGTTGCGTCCTTAACTTACCATTTAGAGGCGACGTACCAGCCTCAATAATTGCACGGCGGCTGAATAGAATAACTAAGGACAACTTTCCCAGTGTTAAAGTTAATATGACATTTAGTACACAGAGAATCATGAGGTTGGATTCCAAAGATCAATTGCCAATTCTCTCCAAATCATTCATAGTCTACAAATTCTCATGTATGTGCGGTAGCACATATATCGGACGTAAGAAGAAGTAATTGATAAGCAGAATCCAGCAACATTTGCACAGAATTTGATTAACAAAGGCTTGCCACCGTCAGGAAAATCAGCTATTTCCGATCATATATTGGCAACGGGGCACCTGTCAATTCGACCAATTTCACAATTCTACATAAAGCAAAATCAGAAAAATTATTATTTATCTATGAAGCCCTTTACATAAAACAACAAGCACCTGACTTTAATATTCAAAAGTTTCATCAACATGATATTCTTATCGACTGGCCAAGAATAACAAAATTCAACAACAATCTATTAGTATCCAGCCAAAAACAAACAGGCCCTCGACTAGAATCAACAAACATACAATCGGATTGGCAACAAACTGAAGTGGAAATAACAGAGGCGCATACGATGACAGAAGACTCCAACTAACGTGAGCATTTAACACTGCAATCCACACTGGCGCTGTTACCATGTGAAAACGACAACTTTGCGCAACAAGGTGAAACGATCGACTATACTGGGAAAAATAGCACTTGTATATGTAACAGTGAACAATGCGCACAAATGGTTAATTCTCAAACTATCAAAACAATAATAACCAGATCTCAGACATCACTTTGCAATACTGCGAGAATGACCTTACATGCAAAACACGCATAAACACAAACACAACACATACATTTCACTCAACTAGCCAAAACAAGAAACAGCAATAAAACGAGTCAGATTTGTTACCACTAGTACAATCAATGAAAGCCCAAAATGTATAAATATGTATGATTGTATAAGAGATGATTAGTATTCACGAAATAAATGGCCTTTATCCACTTTGTTATTTGTGTTTTCCTAATTATAAGAATATATATATATATATTTATATACATATATATATATATATATATATATATATATATAAATGACGTAATAATTTCCCATGGAATGAACTACCTCGATAAGTAAGATCTCTTGAAATTGTCGTTCGGTAGATATGTATTTTTAGTTTGCAAATGAATAAATAACGACGGTTAATTTGAATAAAAAGAGTCAATATAGTAGGGCAACATTTCTGCAGCTTCACAGTAAAATACTTTTCTTTACGATATATTTTCTCCATTGGGACGTATTGCCTTTAATTGGGAGCTTTTTAAACGTGAAAATAACGTTTACCACAAAATTGATTGATTCACAGAAAATTTACACGATATCTGTTGAACTCAGTATGGATGAATAATCTGTAGAGCGATACTAAAATTCATTCTTATAAATCCAACATTAAATGTACTTATGAAAGAGGCAATATAAAATTCTCTATCGCAAAAATACAAGCTGTCTGTATTTAAATTCAAATGAACTCAACCACATGATTTAGTTTTCTTTTCCTGGGTGTCTTCGGTAATGATACTTGTAATACGGCTGCTTCGTTTTGTTCAGGTGTATTTGTTAAATATGTGCATAACTCGAATTTAAACCTCACTTGTCACTACTGTAACGGAGGTCCGATGAGGGAACTCAAATCCGGGTTTCAAATAAACGATTAATGCAATATTTGATTGCTGCTGAGATTGATGATAAGTAATTTAGGACCTCATTTGATGATCGGATAAAGCCCGGCGTACTTTGGCTTCAGTGTCGATTTGCCACATCAATTCGTAAAGAAGCCTGCCGACAGGTGTCCCGTTGTTTTTACAACATAACTCGGACATTGGTTTACTCTGGTGAGTTGCGGTCAGAAATTGCAGAGAACACTTTGGAGTCACTGTGTGACCACCGTCGTTGGTGTATAATTACTTATTTCAAAACCACTAATGAAATCTGCAGTATTGAATATAATAGCTAAATGTGACTTGGGCTACCGAAAACTAGTATCTAATA
This sequence comes from Eudiplozoon nipponicum, assembly GCA_029291075.1. Taxonomy (NCBI): domain Eukaryota; kingdom Metazoa; phylum Platyhelminthes; class Monogenea; order Mazocraeidea; family Diplozoidae; genus Eudiplozoon; species Eudiplozoon nipponicum. The sequence goes on from JAQBSW010005207.1 coordinate 35,471, forward strand.
AAACCGATGGAGTTCCGATAAGTCAGTCGGAATTTTGACGATATGCGCATATTTTCGCGCATAACTCGCCATGAATGCGTTTTAACAAATCGCGGTATTTAGAGTTGAATGACGTCGTTCTTCACACATCCACCCACGAGTATCGAAAGCTCTCTTATAAATTACTCATCTTGAAGTTTGCACTTTAAAAATTACCCTGCCTGGCACACCACAACTTGCCACTAAGTGCTGCAAGAATTTGCAGGTGATAGTCTATGCATCTTGTCTAGTTAGCGGAACTTGTTCAAGCCATATAATTTGGTGATCAATAATTGCCAAGAAGTAACTAAAACCACAAACTAAAAGCAGGATTATGAGTTAAAATTGAATAAAGTTAAAACAGCCGTTAGCTAAATCAAAACTACGAAACTCTGAGTGCGTCTGGCGAAAGATTTTTGACAATTGATGTGGACGAGAAGCTTAAGCTAAATCAATAATATTAATCCTATTGCCTGTCTGAATAGAAGTTTTTGGAGCATGGATATGGTACTGTCTACACCGGGATAGCTCAAATTTTGGCGTTCGTCAAACACAGGACAATGAAAATCAGGTGGGAGTCACATACTGCTAGATAAATTTCCTTCAATATTATGCGCGAAGATATCCGAATTAACTAAATGGACATTAACATCATTCACATGTACTTACGCGTTTCGAACTTCGATGATCATTATCAGAGTATAACGCCAAAATACATAAATATATGGAAAGCAAAATTAGACATACGGCTCTCACTGCAAGTAGTCAAGCATATATAATACGTGACTGGAAATGTCGGTTGCTCAGTTTCTATTTAGTCACGTATATTAACTATTTTCAGCATTTGCCACATATAAATATTGGCAATACAATTAAACCATCATTGATTGCGCGGGTGGTTGTAACAATTCTTTAATTCGGGTGTGTAGGCTTCAAGTAAACACTAATCCTATTTTATTTACTTCAAACTTGCAAACTTGAATTTTAAAAATGTTACCTACAAAATGTTAATATTCGTGACTGCAAAGAAAATATGCGGCCGAAATTTCTCAATCAGGTACAATTTATGCGAGACTAACAGATGTGAGAGTTGCATATCTAATTTTGTTTCCCATATATATGCGTTGCTGACTGATCCTCGCCAGTCAGTTTGCCGTCGTATTCTGATGATGGTTATAGAAGGTCGAAAAGCTAAACTACATGGGACTGACACTAGTTTTGCTATGCTGCTCGACGAATGGGTTAATACATTAGGATTGGTGTTTACTTCAAGTTCGCAATCTTGATTGAAATAATTGATCGAAATTGTTGGCATGTCGCATTTGCCACAGCACGAAATATATTTATTAATAAATATTGTGCAACAGCAATTATATTTTGCACATACCTGATTAATCTGTGCTAAGACAAGCGTGAATTAAATCTGGTGCTGCACCTGTCTACCTTTGATTGCCCACAGGAACAATTCCAATTAAAAATATCGTTAGATGCAGATTGCAGTGGAATGTTGTCTTATACATTGCGTAAAGACAATTTGGCGTTGAATGTTATTAAAGCTAATTTAGCTGAAAAAATGTTCATTGAATGTAAAACGAATTCTAATATTTATGCGCACCATTGCAACGTCACCTTTGATACTTCGGTGAATATGCACCGTTCTCTTATAAAACGGATGTTATTATAACATTAATTTTATTTTTATCTGTAATATGTGGTAGGTAACTACTACTGATAGGTGTATAGCGTACCGCGTCCAATTCACTCTTCAAACAGTCAGACGGACAAATGAATGATGTCATATTGCTTAATGTCCCAATTAAGTATTTGTTTCCATTTCTATAGATAGTACCTGTTAAAATTTAAATATTGTGTTATCCAAGTTTTTGATTGGAAGACTGTTCTACGCAATATGTTGCCACCAGTTGCACATTTGTGCAACATATCCAGGAAAGATAGAATGTCATCCTCTTTGTTTTCATATGTAAATAGAACATTCGAATGCCACTCATTGAATTTATTAAGAAGTTATTCGGCACGCAAACGGCAGTCAAGGACCAAATACATGTCATCAATCAAACGGCTATAGAGTTTCACTTCTCTAGTAGTTCAGATTTTTTCTCTAACATTCATATAAACATATCAGCCATGATGGAAGTAAAAATCTAATTCCTCCCTTGACCATTTAGTCTCTGTATATTTAACCAACAGTAAAAAATAGTGTATCTAACCAACTCAAATAAAGTAATTTTTCTAAATGCGCATGACACATATTAGAATATGTGAAATTCTGGCGTACATACAGACACACAATCTAAACAGATTTATTTGAAGGCTTATTAGTAAATAATAAAATCAAATCAAATAATAATAATAATAATAATAATAATAATAATATATTTATGTTTAGATAAATTAGGCTGCAGTTGGTTTTTACGCAGAACTTTATATGTGGCTAACTCATTTACGATTTTGCATTTAGTAATTATCTTAAATGCCACGTCTGGCGAAAATACAAGCGAGGGTTCAATGATACGTTGTGCAATTCCAGACGCGTAATCACCAATTGATTTAAAATAGGCGTTTAAGTTGTAATGTTCTTTTATTTGAGTAGTTAACCATCTGATCGATCGGCCTACGCAAATTCATAGACAACTTACGCATTTTCATTGGAAATAATATTTGTGGTCAACGTTAACACTCGTTTTTATTTTTATGCTGTTAAGTGTTTTACCCCAAATATCGCTCGTAGTTAGCTGCGTTAAATGTGCGTTTAAATGACGTTTCAATTTTCTTTTGTTCTTGCGGGAAATAGCATCTACCTTAAATATGATTTTCAATTAAATGGCTTGCTCTTCTAGTTCTAACAACGTATGTTTCTTGTGATTTCAACTTTTAATAATTTATTCAATCAATTATCTAGGATAGCTTTTAGACATTAGCTAGATTTTAGTTTAGCTCCTTCTTCACCTTTTTAATCTGGCTTTACCAATCTACTAATTCTTCAAAAACATCGGCGAACTGTTGGCATATTTTATTAAAAAGGCACGAAACTGCTATAATAAAATAGTGTGCAGGTCCAGATTGGTTTATGATAAAATGTTCTTTTTAATTTACCATTAGCATTTCTCTTTTTTTGTTTTACATCCAAGGAGGGCAGACAGTTGTCCTAATTGTACTGTGACGTGGAACTAATAATCTTCTGCACTTTTTGAAACTTTGATTCACTATTCGTGATTGCGACCCGCATTGAAGAACGAAGGAAAATATCAACAATATAACGTTTTTTGTGCCTATTTACTTTTGTCATTCCTTACTAATTTTATCTGAAGTTGGTGTACAAAAATCTCAGCAAAAACTAAAGACGGGGCTCTACCCATTTTTACACCATCAAATTATTACGCAATTTCCATTAAAAAAGAAATGGAATTTTTTGCATAGCAAAATAAGCTTGCCTAGGTTATGGCATGGAATCAGAGACGCTAATACCGTTTGTTTTCTTCAGTTGCAAATTTGTAAAAAACAAAGTAACATCAAAGCACACATGTGTTAAAACTTTTACTAATGCGAATCGATCAACTAAAAGTAGAAGTATAATCGAAAGGCAAAATTATTGTATTCATCCTTCAATAAAAATCAAATTTTATTTTGAGGTGTAATTCGAACCGCTATTTCAACAAACAGCTGACATAGAACCTACAGGCATTCGTTATAAAACCGGGGATTAAATTTAGTTTCATCGATCAGGCTTCAAATGTGGAATAGTTCAAATGCAGATAACAGCATGCATTTGAATAGTAACATTTAAATGTGCTTAAAAATAGAAATAGAAATGCAAACATAAAAATACTACACGCTAATAAATGTAAGAGCGTGCTTATAATAGATAATTGAAACTTTATAGAAATGATAGAGAACTTGTTAAATGAAAATAGAACATTCACACGACTGAAGTGTACCTCAGGTGAAAAAGAATAATTTGATCGGAAATTATTCAATTAAATTAAAATCGTAAAATACACTTGTTTTATTTATGAGTCTGTTACACAGAAGCCCAAACCAGTTAGATTATCTACATCGACAATTTACTGACTACAAAAAGCACACTTAAATAAGTTTATCTATGAGATAAATATTATCAATGTTCAAATCTGCGTTCCATGCCTTTACTGAATGATTATTCCTTACATAGGAATCTTTGCGTAAACTTTTGTGTAATTATTGGGCTGCTGAATACTTTGAGTGTGTTAAAAGAACTCATGATATGAATGTTTAAATCAATAGTATAGATTTCTCCTTATTTGGAACTCTTCGTGTATTGTCCACACCTTGCCGCAGACAGTGCTCTTACCTAGGAATGTTTGCCTCGAGATCTTTTGCTCTAGTCACTTTGCCACAGATTAACCCAGAGGTTAGAGCTACCAATTCTGACGCAGAAGTGCCCAGCTTCGAGCCCAATTTGCGGCAAATAATGGGCAGCACTTGAAGAATTCTTAATAAGGACAAAACTCGTCCAGTGGATGAAATGCGTTTTCTAAATTATCCAATTCTTAGTTTCTACTTGCAAATGTATGTACATAATGGAAATGGTGTTTACATTGAAATCGCCTGCCCGACCATTGTTTATTAAAAGATATGGTTCATATTTTTGTTACGCCATTGTTCACAAACTTTTTAATTTCAAAACCATTGACAATTTATTTCAAGCGGTTGACCCAAAATGTATAACTGTCTTCTGTTCCCAATAATAATCTACACAAGCCTAGTTCGCCATAGACGAATGGCGTAGAACTTTGTTTTAATGGGAGCCATCCCCTCCTCAACGTGGTACGACGGTGTCAACCATGTCTCGATGGCCGATCGTAAATGGGCTAACGGGACTATGGCTGTGGTGTCACCAGGGCGTGGTGGATTTCCGACCGGCAATCGGATCTCCTATAAAATACCACATGAGCCCGACGACGGCACCATGACTCGGCGTGTGTTCCCCGTCACAAAAGGGTTCAACAGCCACAGGATTACATGGACTCCTGGACAGTACCCCGTACATCCGAATGGTGAATGAGCTCTCAACAGCCACCGGCAACCATGCAACTTACTGCTGCCTTGCAGACTGCGCTTGGATGTGCAAAGGCTGGAGGTGTGTCCTCGATCAAAAAGCCGAGTGGTGAGGGGACACCACTTGTACCAAATTCCCAAGAAACTCCATGAAATGTCATGGAGCCGGCTTATCCTCCAAAAGGAGTCAGCCGCAGTAAAGTAAAAAAGTAAATAGATAAACTGGTAAAAATTGAGGAAATGGGTATCACATATCTCCGGTGTTAGCTGAGATTTTCCTGTGCCATCTTCTGAATACATCGTTAAAGTGTAACTTAAGTAAATGTGCACAATGGAAACGTAATGTTGATTTTATTTTCATTGTTATTAAAGTTGAGTCTCAATAATAAGCAATGCTAAAAATTTTCGAAAAAGCGCAAAAATACATCAGTTTTATGTCAAGCCATGCGCAGGACTTTTGTCTGCCTATCTTGGATGTACGATAAAAAGAAGATGCTAATGGAAAATTTAATAGAACAATTTATCATTAACCAACATGTTCTGTACACTATTTACATTATATCAGTTTCGTGCCTTACAGTTAAAATTATAAACATTTCGCGGATTATCCAGATTAAAAAGGTGAATAATGAACTAAACCTAAACTAGCTAATGACTAATGGCTAACCTGAGCAGTTAATTGAATTTATTATTCAAAATATAAATCACAAAAAATATACATATTTAGAACCAGAAAAGGATGCAATTTACCTGAACATCCCATTTAATGGGGCTGTTGTTTCATGCATTGTCGAGAAGAATGTTTAAGCGGCATTAACTCGCACATTTAATGCAGCTAAACTACGAATGTTATTTTAGATTTTTTTAAATTACGCTTCCTAGCAGTTAACATCGTCCTCAAATTTTATTTGCCGATAAAAATAAGCAAACTGTCGATCAAATTACTTAGGCCAATCAACCAAAAGGATCATTGCTCGAATGATAGAACATTGATAATTAAACGCCTGTTTAAAATCAATTCTTCAAATCAAGTTTGCGGACTTGAATTAAACCCCAATCCCATTTTATATAGCCAGTCGTCAAAATAAATAGCTAAAATAACGAAAGTTGCACGCGTGTGATTGTTTAATTTATCCAAATCAAGCTGTGAATACAGGTCAGCAATTGATCAAAATAACATTGAATGTTATTACGTATGTTCTCATTACGTATGTCGCATTAAAGATAATTGTTATAAACAGTAGCAGAAATGAGTTAATCACATATGAATCCCTTTAAATAAGCAATCTGCAGCCTGTTTTATGAAAGCAGAAAACACATGTTCGTGAATTGAGCATGAACTAGAGCTGATGCACGCAATAGTTTAGTTGTTCCGTTTTTTGAAATTCTCCACGTTTAATTTTTCTGTTTTAATCTCATTTTCAATCTAAATTTGTATTTTGAACATATTTCAGAATATAATGCAAAAGTAATAGTTCCCGTATCTGATAAAATATATTTTATTTTTTCCCATTGGTGTGATTCTTTAACACAAAATAACATTTTAAAATTAGCACAAATGGACTCAAAGCTGAACGGGCTATTGCTTTGCTCATAAAACAATTATAAATAAGATCACTAATCAGCCTTCTGACTATAACTCAGTAACGACTGGTCTAGGCCACACAGTCTACTGCAATTCACGTAAACATGCCATGAATAAAAGACTAGGATCAACCTCATTCAAGATGCATGTGCATTCTAGGTATCATTCATTGCTCATCATTCATTGGCCTCTACAGCATTATCCTACGCCGCCTCAATTACATTCACACTCGTGAATCCGGAATGATGCCGTCTAGTTTCTCATTGTAATGGTCAATGTCTAATAAGCGACCAGAATTCTATATTTTATGTAATTTATGATATATCTTGGCTAGTTGGGTCCTCAAGTCTAAAGAGACATAAAATAAATTACAATTAATAAAAGATTTGTCGAAAACATAATTTGGTGTTTAACTGAAAATTTTGCTTAGTGTGCGGCAACAGAAATTTAATGACATGAGTAGTAAACTCAGAAATTCTAACAAAACATGTAAGTTGCTTTATGAGCGAATATTTTTCTAGTGTTCGACAGATGTGGCGCAGTGGTATAAGTACTAAATTCAGAAGCATATGCGACCTCATTCGAGCCAATTAGCAGAAAAATTTTTGGCAAGAAAATGACGAGCTCGCATCGAGGACGAAACTTTTCTACTTGATAAATTGGCTTCTTTCCTTTTCTACACTTGTATCTTTTTTTAACTATATATATATATATATATATATATATATATATATATATATATATTGTTCTCGTTTAAAATAAATTTGCTAATTGAAATCATATAATGGAATTGTTTTACTTTTGTATACAATGCAGTATTAATCGGTAGCACACACCAAATCTCAAAACATTTCTGTCAAATTCGCATCACTCATCTATTACGCGGCCGAAATCACGCATTACATAAATCAACTTATGCTTCGATTATGCGTTTTCTGCCGAAAGATCTATATGAATCTCGAAATAATCAGGGCCTATTCGTCATTGGATGAAAGATTGCATGTCAACTTTGGAGTCAACATCGGAATTGCAGAATTTGGACAGTAACACACTTATAACATAATTGATATAATAATTTTGCACAGGGTTGCAAATAGATTTCGTTTATTAGCTAAGAATTTTCATTACTGGGCTCTCCTAAATACTCCACAATAATTGTCTTAATTGCGGAATCGACTTCAGTGCTTATTGTAGAGTCATTAAAATAGTATTTAAGCTAATATATATATATATATATATATATATATATATATATATATATAATGGTTCGATTATAAGTGATAATATGATTAAGTTATAGATAATTTGCTTTCTTTTCTATAAAACATTTTAGGTTTTTCTTATTATAACTACCATTTTTTATGTTGACACGAAATAACCAATAATTTATGTTTCAACTATATAGGTTATCTGGCAATACATCTAATAATTTTAAATCATCGTAAAATGTATTAAGAGAGCGTTTGGTTATTAATTTCTGCATCTTTTTGTGTCTTATTTGTACGTGTAAAGGTTTTGCGTTTCGGATTTAGGTTACATTTCTTAATTCATTGTTGTAATTAAAGAAGAACTCTCAATTACATAATTTGTAATACGAAAGAATTTATAATTGTTTATTTCGTGGTAAACTTATACGAAGAATATAAATTCTCTTAAGCTACCGGAATAACGTGAAGACACTTTGGCTAATTAAGTATGCCACAAAGGGAAAAAAGAGCAAAGTTAATTCATTCATTGCACAATAACTAATTGCTCGTGACTTCGTGCTCTAATGATTGTCATAGAATATCGTGAAGCTGAAGTATGTGTGACTGGCGGAAGTTTAGTCGCGTTGTGCAACTGATTAGATATAAAAAGTTTTTGTATTACGCAATCTTGCATATTTTATTTAAGAAGTTGACTTAAGGAATATGTAAAATTTGTACTAAATTTATTCTTTACAATTTAGACGAGAAGAAGTATTTGTGACACCGTTCGCTCAGATACTTGCAAGTCTGCGGCAGGTCCGAAGCGTACTGCAAGACATCAATGATAAGTATGTTTTAGAACTGTATAGATTTGTGTTATTTAAAGATAAATTTTAATCAAATATTGATCAGTCTTTCAAAGCGCCTCATTTTTATATAAATCTTGTTGATCAATTTTTCTATTATTGTTAATTTAATTACGACAAAATTTTTCAATTTCACTATTTTTTCGCACTGAATATATACCATTAACTAGACAAAAAAATCATACAAATCTTTGTGAAAAACCTTCTGTGCAGTCTGTGGATTCAAATTCTAAGGATGTACCAAATTCGCAACCACCTTGTACAGTCTCTGCAAAATGTTCCTTGAATCAGACGCCTGAAGTTTTCGAAAGTCTAACGTTTACATCAACAGAATCGCAATTGCAAGATAATGGCATGTCAATTAAAGCTGAATGTATTTCTATTTCGTCCGAAGACAATCAAAATTCGAGCCAAAATTCACAGAAGACGAAATTTTTATTGCCTGATAATGACAGCAGTGACAAGGAGACGAGTTCAGTTGATGCAGCGCAAAGTGAGTCTTGGTATCTTTTGTTCACAAAAAAATCACTTTTAGACCGCATTGGTAGTTAATGAGCCACGTTTAATATTTGACAAAATTGGATTTTAATAGTTATTATCATTTAGTTTTTTCACGTGTTTACGAGGTAAATGCGGAAAATTTACTTCATTTTGGTTAAAATATTGCAAACAGATTTTTCTAATTTGATAAAGTAATTTTATGTAACGGCTTAATTTGTTCTAACTTCCAAGTTGTTGAAAATTCGGTGAAAGTTCGGTTTAAATGATGTAGATCGCTGGACAATTATTAATTTTAGCAGTTCCTCTCTGGAAAACTTT
>JAQBSW010005207.1:50000-59917 GCA_029291075.1 Eudiplozoon nipponicum
CAATATTTCTCAGCACAAGCTTCACACAGGGTATTTATGCCTAAATCCATGATTGCTTGCTGAATTTTTATCTCAATTACATCATTAGTTACAGCATCATGAAAATAAATATAGTTAAATTCTATTCTATTACCGATTTTTAGTGCTTACGTTTTTTTAATTATTATTCTCAACCCTAATGCTATTAAATACTTACTCAGGTCATACAAATCTGGTGCTATGACAAATTTAGATACCTCGATATTTTTTTGGATTTTAAAAAGGATGATATTTAAAACATCAGCAAATTTGAAAACTGGACCTTAATTTATAAATGCGCAAATATGATTTTTCTTATAAATTGGTCTTAAGCTTGAACCTGGTAAAACTCTACTTGTAACATTTATAGATCTTGAAATCAAACTATTTCCTTGAATACACATTCCTTTATTACATAAATAATACCTATGCAATTGAAATATTTTCGGATTGATGTTCAATGGATTAATTGCCTTCATAATAGCGTAAAACGATATAATGTCAAAAGTTTTTAAGATATCAACTAAGTCTATTAATGCACTCCACATTTTCTCATCGAGCGTAATTACCTGCTTCCTCATGGAAAGAATGTCAGTAAATGTTGGTGGATCTTCCGTAAAGCCATGTGTGCTTGTGTCAAAATTTACGGGCAAAATAGATTAAAATGATCTAGTGTGAATCGTTTTATTATCTGTTGGTGGATCTTCCATAAAGCCATGTTTGCTCGTGTCAAAATTTACGGGCAAAATAGATTAAAATGATCTAGTATAAATCGTTTTGTTATCTTAAAAAATGCAGGGATAATATAAATTAGCCTCTAATCGTTGGCACACGTTGGCCTATTTACCTTAGACAACGGTTTAGCCACGATCGTTAAAATCTTGACAGGTTTTTTCTATTCTTCGAAATTCTGTACATAAAGACGCAGAACGCATATACAGAATTTTAATCTATTTGAAGTATTTTATCTGTCGATATACCATGGAGAAATTTTTGTTTTTCAGATTTTACTTTTAACGGTATTTTTACTAATGCATAACTGTCAATATCAAGTTCTGATTTATGGTTAACCAAAAGATCAGTTAGATCACTAATATGGCTTTCGTTCTCTGGATTACATATTAAATTAACAATTAATTAATTTCTCCATTTCAAAAAGAAATATATACTCAGTTTTGTCCACCGGTAATATGAGCTTTCATTTCTCTTTGTAGTCAATATGATTCTTTCTTATCTTTGACGGATTGCCAGTAGTGATGAATTGATTTTATTATCAATTAAGTCTAATCTCATTTTTACGATAATATTGGTAAGTTTACATGTTATTACATTATCTCGTCTAATTCTTAATTTCCATAATTTTCCATGTTCTTTTATCGGTATTGTATTCGTAAACGTAGAAATATGAATGATATTGCGTACTAGTTCTGAAGCAGAAGGAACAATCTCATCAGTGTACATAAAATATAAATATTTATAATCAAAAATTACTTTTACTCATAATAAAAGATTCCAGTTAATTCTAGAAAATTTCACATGGGCATTTTCAAAAGAAAGTGTATGTCTTTTGCTACTCACATTACTCTATAGTAAAATAATTTTTTGTGGTACAATTTTTAAAAAAATTAAAAACATCAAAATTGAGCCAGCTAACCGATTCTATTTCTAAATATACATTATCTGAAAATTCCAAAATTCAGGTTATTTCGTTTATAACTTTCTTTGGAGCATTCCACATTCATGCATTTTATTAAAGTCGCTTACCACCACATTATAACCATGACATTCAAAAATAGATTGAAATGATGAGGTAAAGACAAAATCATTCTTTGAAATGGAGGTTTGTAGACCACGTTAAAATCAAATTTTAACTTTTTATAGATATAAAATCATTGACAGCACTTTTTTCACAAGTGTTTAACATTTTCGGACTGACCAAATATTTACTATAAATGAGATTCCTCAATCTCGTTTATCCAACGAACTTCGTATACTGGCCTCGTCTGATTTTGATGATCTCCGTTCCGAATTATTTTTAACCTTCCTTGCTATTGCTAATTCCATCGAAAACCTTGTTAAAATTGGATTAGTTACCCATTTTTTCTTAATTACTTCTAATTGTACATTCGCCGGTGTTTTGAAAAACTTTATAAGAACAGGTCTCGGATAACCAGATCTTTTTTCACCCTGTAATATATAATAAAATCCACGTTAGATGTATTTTTTCTCATGTCATTCAATTTTCCTACTTCCTCTCAATCATCATTCTCATCAAGATTAAATAATACTAATTAATCTAGTTTAGCGTAACAGCAGTAATTTTACTCGCTAGTATATATATATATATATATATATATATATATATATATATATATAATATGTGTATTATATTTATTATTGTTGGATGGCGTAATTCCCTCTGTTGTTATCCCCGCTATCTCTACCCATAGTTGGAAATCCATCTTTATGTTATCTATATGTCGCAGTCAAATCGTCAATTTTGGCGCCTAAGTCATTGTTTAGTATTTTGATACGTATAAACAAACATCATACTCTAATTTTCAACATTTTTCTCTTCATAACATCATTTTCTTACTTTAAACATCTCATTGAGTTTTGAAGTTCCTCAACTATTTTTTTCAGTATCAGTATACAACAAGATCGAAGCCATTTCAAAACACGCCCTTTAATTTCAAATTTTGCAGATCAAACAAATGAAAAACCAACGTACCTCGAAAATTGAAATCTGAAGAAGACACTGTTAGACATAACAAAGGATATCGAGTTTATGATCTGCCAAGAAGTCCGACTGGTTTAAATAATGGGTACAGTACTATTTCCACCAAATATGCGCACTGGAAATGCAGAAGCAGCGTAAATAAATAAGTCAATGTCTCCGAACAAGTATTAAATGTTGCTAGCCTATTTTATCATATTTTCGCAAAGATAAAATAAAATTCTATTTTTGTCAGGCTTATTTGAAATATTTCTTGTGAGGAAGAAAATATTTTTATAAACTAATTTAATTTGACAGATTTAATTATTAAAAATTTTTAAATGTTACAAAATTTGTGCTTGTGCATTCTTGTGTAGAAAAGTATCTTATCAGACTTACTCTACGTTGGAAAAAATGTGTTGCTTTGCTAGGTTTCCGCACAGTTGAAGCGTTGTTCAATCTTACATATGATAACGACAAAATGCCATATGTCACTGTTTTTCACTGAAAACAAAATCGTACTAACATGCCTTCATAAATTTAAATATGTTAAATCACATTGGGCTCAGTGTAATCTGAATTTAAATGTACAGTTGATCCCTTTTGTTATAATAAATAAACAGTTTTGCTTAAAATAAACATTTTATACTTATACTTCGCACCTATATTTTACTTGAATTTTGAAAGCATAATTAGAAAATTCTCAATAGTACGTACAAAAAAATGACATAAACATATAGTTTGACTTTTTTTTCTCCGTGGTTTAAACTTACCGTCTGTTTTCGAAGGAACTCTTGATAAATATTCTATACATTTGGTATTTATATTCGGTCATAGTTTAAATGAAACACAGATCTTCCTTTCTCGTTATATCTTTATTTGCAACTGGCTTTTATCTTGCAATTTTTAGGTTTTGCCAAGGAAACACAAATGATTGTCCTTTTGTTACATTCTTTCTAATTATAAAAATTTTGCGACGCAGTATTGATATAGAAAAAAGATTCGTAGCTCCGTAAAAAAGCTTAAATCTCACTCAATTTCAGAGTGGAATTAATTGTATAAAGCTTATAATTAATAAAAAAGAAATATCAACATGCTTGGTGAGTAAATTAAATAAATAAATAATAAACACCACCACAATTATATACAATAATTTGCCAGTATAAACTGAGCATTATATAATCAGGTATATAAAATTTATCCAGCAGATCACGTCGTTATTATTATGAACTCTTCACGTACTGTCCAGAATTTAGTTCAGCAGGGAGGCTTAGTTGTTTTAGCAGCAGAAAACAAAGTAGAAGTTCCCAAGTTTGAGCCCTATTCGTGGGAAGTCCTTGGCAGTACGTGATGAGTTCCAAAAAAGGACGAAACCGGTCTACTGAATGAATTGCCTTTTTTAACGTGAATGATTTGCCAAACTGAATCAAATGTGCTCAGGTTCCAACCCCGTTTCATGCTCGAGAAACGCAAATTCAGGAGACAAATTGAAGATAGAAATATAAGTTCTAAATGATTTTGGTACCATATGCTACGTTTATTCTTAACTAAAATATATATGTATGCCTATATATTCATATATTCATATTAATTTTATATATACCTATATATACTTTGATATATATCAAGTATTATGCAACCGAAAAAATAGAAACTGATAAAAAAATTAGCTAACTTGTCAGAGGATCATCTTTTCTTACTTGTAATAAATAAAGGTTAAAATTATTCCGTAATCTCAGATTTAATGGACAACATTCATATTGACAAGCAAGGCATTAAAAGTTAGATACTGCACATGCAAATTGAAAATTAATTTAATACGGCATATACTAACTCACCGAACGTGGGATTACATTAACAACGAATAACCTTTCAAATTTATAAATTTCTGTTGGTAAAATAGAAAATAATGTTGCTTGCTTACGATACTTTATTTCTTTTTAATCCTAACGAATTATTAAAACACTTTTTTTAAATCCAGATAGTATTTGCTCATAAAATACAAAGGTTCGCTAATTCGCTACATTATATGAAAAAATACTAAAACAACGTTGAGTTAAATTTAGCTCCAATTACAAAGGACGCATTAAAAGCATTTGCAGATACGAAAAAAGGTTTTATAGATTATCTATAGCATATTAGTTTAATCACCACATTTATTATTTCTTGCTGGATAATTTATAAAATTTCAAAGTTATCTGGAAACAACTTGTCACGTGGAACTGACCGTAGTTTTACTATGTTTTGCGACTGGTTACATAAAATTGGATTGGTGTTTATTATAGGTTTGCCAACGTGGTTTGAAGACCATTGTAGTTGCATTACATTTGTACACATTTGCATCTGTGTACATTATTAGTAATATGAATGTAGAAATTAATTTTTTTGTTTAAGAACGCATCACTAGTGTAGCCGTCCTCCAAATATATATTGCTATTGTTACAAGTGAATGTCAGTCCACAAGTCTGCTTTCTAGACAAGCTTATATTGTGTCATAGTCACAAATAAATACGCTAAACCTTTTCAGGTTGCAAGTATGTATTAGGTTTTGGCGAACTTATTAACAAATTAGTTCAGTTGTGACCAGAAGGATAAACCAAATGCAGCATGAATGGAAAGTATAATCTCATGCACATTCGTTTCGTGCTTATTGGCGACTCATCAGTAGGAGTTGACATGTTTCTAATCATTATATATTTGGTAGAAGAATGGGAATAATATCGACGGTACAATCTCCTAGGACGAATGTAAACCTGTATTAGTGAAGCTAACATAATCTAAAAGTCAACGACAATGCGACTTCAATGCTAACTCACACTATATAATATATATACCGAATTCAGTTGTGACACAACTGAACTAATTTGTTACTAGGTTCGCAAAACCTAATACATACTTGCATATATTAGGTCTTCGCAACAAACAGTATTTAACTGTAATATATTGAATTGAATGATGTCATGCTTACCGCGAAATGTGATAACTGATATCGATGAAGGCCAGAGTGTATGGTTTAACTGGAGTAACAGGTGTTGGAAATTGTTGTAATTCTCAATTTGGGTGAACTTTAGCATAAATTTATATCCATCAGGTTGGTATCATGTACCGACTCGGAAACCATAGTGTTAGTATCCGGTACTCATCGATTTAAAAAAAGGTATCAGTTACTAACACAATGGCCATAGTGTTAGTATCCCTTACAGACTCGGTATATATATTATATAGTGTGAGTTAGCATTGAAGTCGTATTTTCGTTGACTTTAGATTATGTTAGCTTTACTATTACAGGTTTACACATTCGTCTAGGAGATTGTACCGTCCCATTATTCCACATTCTTCTACCAAATATATAGTGGTTAAAGGGCGTAATACCGGCTCCTACTGATGAGTCGCCAGTAAGCACGAAACGAATGTGCATGAGATTATACTTTCGGTTCATGCAGCCTTTGGTTTATCCTTCTGGTCACAACTGAACTAATATGTTACTAGGTTCGCAAAACCTAATACATACTTGCATATATATTAGCTCTTCGCAACAAACAGTATTTAACCTTTTCAGGTTGCCTTATAACAGATATGACTATTAATGTTGAATATTCAACATATATGAAACTACTTTTAGAGTAAGGTTTCGCCTAACGAATAACAATAAAATGAAGCTTTTTGCTCAAGTGATGGTAAAATATTTAGTTATTGTTGTGAAAAAGTAGATGAATATACCTACTTAAATCAAGGTAAGGACCTTGATACAAATACGAAACCCATTATATATATACTTGTAAGTTTAAACTAAGCATTGTATAATTTGGAAAGTGTAATTCATTTTCTCGATTCATTCCGACGTTATTGGGAAATTTCAAGTACCTTTCAGTAATTGTCGCGGACAGGGCTCGAACCTGGGCACGTCTGCTAAAGAGTCCGTGATCGTAACAAGTAAGCCAATCTGCCGCAAATATATATATACTTGCATAATGAGGTTCACTGGTCGAAATGTTTCAAATGAAACAGAATTTAGATCAAGTTTTAATTTTAGTCATTACAGTTTTATTTATATCATATCTTAATTTAATTTATACGAACAGACGCCATTCTTTTTGTCGACAAGTCTTAATTTGATTGAACATTTCAATGCCACGTCCTCAGGTGGTGTGGTGTTTGTTTTATAATAACAGATTTCAGGTGGATAGTAGAAGTTTGAAGTCGTAGGACATGCTCCATAGGCCACGCTTGATAGCAAGAAAAACGAAAACCAGGAGTTATGACTTCAGTGTTTCATTTACGCATGATTGCACCTTTTGACATTTGTCAATGTGTGCAAATAAATACTTCAAGGTACTTGCCTAGATCAAAATAGGATAATCAGTTATAGCGGGTAATTTGGCTTTGCATAAATGAGACTTATTTTAGTTGCGGCCATAATAATATATATGCCTATTTTAATGTTTTTTTCATGTTCTAGTTTATATATATATATATATATATATATCAAACAAAAATATTGCCAGTATAAAGGAAAACCCGCCTGCTGTAGCAAATATACATCATTCTACTCATAGCGTTCGTCCGTATTGGGAATTCATCAAATACTATACATGTTCCCGCAGATGGAGCTCAAACCAGAGCATATTTACTTCCGAGTTTTGGACACTATCCACTGCGCCACCCAGCCGTGAAGTAGTTAAATTTCATTTGTATGCCAATTTATGTATACAGTAAGCCATTCTATAAATAAACTACATTGCCAAATAGCCATACTTAATCTGTCAATGTAAAATAAACACTACGCCACACAATGAAGTGGTATTTCATTTAAAAAATTTATATAATTTAACCATCATTTATTGCGCAGGGGCTTATACAATTAAGTTAAATCAATGTTGCAAGATTCATATAAATACCAGTCCCATAATACATACATTTGTCAGTATAAACTAATCATTATTTAAGGTAGCAAGGGCAATTCTCTAATAGAAGATCGACGGTAACCTGGTTGCATATGTTGGTCAAAAGCAATGCCAAATAGGCGTCAACTTATGAAAGATTGATTAAAAATATTGGCTGGTATAAGCATGACAACTGATGTCGCATGACTCCTTGGAAAATTTGCCATTGTTCTAGCATACGACTGGCAATTCTGGAAAGTACTTGATTAGGGCATTTTAAGGATCAAACTGGTATACTTGGAGGGTTGCATTAGATATTTTACGCAATGTTTACTTCACATTGACAACATATACACCAAAATGCTACAGCAAATTGCCACTGTGGTTGTACTGTTACGACAGATCGAAGATGGCCAGTTTGATCTTACGGTCAAAATCAGTGACAATTAGGAAATAACGCAAGGAAAAACTGACCAGAAAACATTGTTTTAAAGAAAATGAAAAATGTAATTAGTACGCAGCTTTGGTGGTAAAATGGATGCGTGCACTTGTTTGCACAGCGATAGCGGTAATTCCGGAAAGAACTTGATTAATGCCATTAAAGACTAAACCAGTTTTCTTGATAAATTACATTTGTGATAGTTTACTTCGGTGTGTTTTTAAATACGAAAGCTATATAGTTAATACATTCTAAATAATTTATATATATATATATATATATATATATATATATATATAAGTTAATATGAAATCACAATCCATGTGTTATGGAAGTTTACATGAAATTTTTAAATTATTATTATTAATGTAAAAAATCGAAAAGTAAAATATTGGGTGAAGTCGTGAAAGATTAAAACTTAAGATTGCTTTTGAAGAATCTGCTGTTTAAATATGATAATTGACACAAAAGTTAATTCATTTTAAACTAAATTAAACTTCCAAAATTAACTTGTATTAAATCGAGGTTGCAATTTTCATATAAACACTAATCCCACCATATATACTTATTTGTCAGTATAAATTTAACATCGTATAAAGTAACAAGGCATAGCTTATACTGAAAAATCGGCATATTAAAGGATTGTTGCTTATATCAAGCATGCAACCATGAATTTAGAATAATAATCATCACCCGTTTCGTTCTCATTTTTAATAAATTATCTACAAATAAACATATATGTAACACTGGTCTTCTTTAACGTCAATGTTGATTTATCGTTAAATTTAATTTAGCGTTGATTTAACTTAATATTTTTAAGTTTACGTTGACTTGCTTGTTGGATTATATTTCAATATAGTTTAGACAAAATTTGACTTTTCAAAATGTGTTGGGAATGAAATATTCGTCATGCTCATTTGGCAAGTAACATCAATGTGCAAAAAAACAGTTTTACATTACATTCATGTATACTAGCTATTTCAAACCTATTCAGCGTTTTATACTCCTGCATGCGAACTATAGTGCTTTTCACTAACCATCCTTATACGTCATTTTAACATTTTTATTCTTTGATTATTACGGTACTCATTGACATATATATTAATTATGTATTTAATTGGTACATACCATATACAGTTTGTCAGTAATATATTATGTGCTTTGACATACAGGCGTATAATAGGCTGGTGAATTATTATTCTAGATGATATGAACAGAAAAACCCCGTAATGCAACTCCTTCTAGGATAAAGAGAATTTGATTACAATTAGCAACATATCATCATCATCATGTCCAGCCACACAAAAGTCAAAAGTGACTAATGTTTCACTGCCATATAACCATAACGAGGGAAAAAAGTATATAAAAGAATTTAGATAAATTATTAGTGAGATTTACGAGAAAGAGAAGTAATACCTTGCTACTACGAGTAAGTTTATCAAGATAACTCACAGAAATGAGGCAAACTAAACCTCTCCACAACACCATTATGGCCAAATTAGCATTTGGACAAGGCGACATCAGCAATACAGCTTCCTTGCAGATTTCACTGTTTCACGCTATAAACAAACCAAACCTCGCAGCTATCTTTGCCCTACTAAGAAAAGAAAGTTACGAAGATGATTCTACTAGACATCTGCAACAAAATCGCCACTGAACTCGATTCGATGCTATATCGCTAAGGGCTTCTAACCAAGAACTATGATGCACACGAGGACCCTATCCTGGCAGACGTGTGGGTCCTATTTCTACCCAATTTGGATGTAAGTGCCTTTAATTGCTTCTGCCATGTCAAAATCTGCCACCTTGTTTCTTACGCCAATTTGGTGCTGGGTGAGAGAACAATCGAAATGTGGGCATT
>JAQBSW010005208.1:0-59904 GCA_029291075.1 Eudiplozoon nipponicum
TTGAAAACCCAAAATGTTTAAATATGTATGATTGTATAAGAGATGATTAGTATTCACGAAATAAATGGCCTTTATCCACTTTTTTATTAATGTGTTCTTTCTTCCTAATTATAAATAAATAAATTTAAAAAAAAAATATTATATATAGTAAGTTGACTTTGAAGTCGCATTGTCGAAGACTTTATATGAATATATCTGCACTGCTGATTTTAGAGACATTCGTCTGGAAATGTTACATTCCAGTTGTCCTACATTCCTTGCCCAAGTGTACAGTGGGTATAAGTCGTAATAAAGTTCCTACTGATGGGTCGCCAGTAAGTACGAAACAATTGTGCACATGACTTTGGTTGATCCTTCCGGTCGTATTTGAACTAATTTGTTATTTGGTGAGCACCACCTAATACACAATTGCCAATATATTAGCTCTTCGCAACAAACAGTATCTAATATTATGTAAATAGTATGCACTGAATTTTGAGGAACCCAATTATTTTCTTATATATATATATATATATATATATATATATATATACTGTATATACACAGATATATAAATTGAATTTGATGTATTTACATAAAATATGAGTGTAAATATTTTTGTATTGGCTGATATACTATTGTTATTTTAGGCTCCATACTCAGTTCGGTATTACTATCTTTCTAACTGTCTCTCTATCTCGCAGGAAAACCTTTCATTAGCTGATCGACGTAATTTTATTCATCGCATGAGTTTTTGGTATCGAAATACCAGTTTTAATTTTAATTACTTAGGCCTGGCCTCATCACATTAATACTTTATTCTTCTGATCGTTTTACTTGCCTCATTGTTTCTATAACCTATTACACAAAGAATGACATTAGGTAAACCGAGAAATGGGTATTACTGCAATAAATTGGAAATGAATTGCCTTTTGCACACTAGACAATACTTAGTTTATACTGACAAATATATGTGCATAATGGATCAGGTGTTTATATGTAAAAGTAATTGGAAAAGGAAGTCCGCTTGCCTATTCTACGCGTCTGCAAAGGTAATTCTAAAACCATGCCATTACGGATAGGCGTGTATGTTAATGAATACGGTTCGCTTATATTTACTCTTATAAATATCAATTAGAACGAGTGTACACAAATATTTGTTTATAGGCGCGGGTGTGAGTAGGGTATTTTAGCGTATGCATGTTAGTATAGTTAAATAGTTATAAAAGCCGGATATTTGGGCAAATCAAATCTTGATATAAACACATGACCCATTAATTACCTACATATGTCAGTATAAACTAAGAATTGTATAGTGTAGAAAAGGCAATTCATCCAGTAGACCGGTTTCGTCCTTATTGGGAACTCATCATGTACTGGCCAGAATTTGTCGCGGACAAGACTCGAACCTGGGCACGTCTGCTTCGGAATCTGATGCTCTAACCACTGAGCCATCCTGCTGCACAAAAAATTGTTATTACTGCGTTTGCGGCTGACAAAGATAGTGTTGAAAGCTGAAGATAGACGTGCGAGAACCCATTAATCAGTAAAACAACCAAGCTGTACTAACGCAGATCAGGTAATTTCAATTAATCCAGGTTCGCAACAAAGAAATTCCTTCAACTAAGCTGTACGCCTGGAAATGTAAAGGCATTAAGATTTTAACGACCTACGAGCGCTATCAGTTTTCCCACAATAGCAGCTTGGGGTTTCAGTACCGTGCAACTCAAAGTGGTATTTAAAAGATGATTACGAATGAAATACGACGGGACAACGATAAAACGATTTAACTTATATAAATCGAAAAAAATACAAACGAAAGTGGAAAATACCTCATTCTTAAAATTATTTATAAAGTGTTATTTTCTAGACTGCCATTTACAGCTAGATAGGGTGGGAGATGTTCTGAGGCATGAACTTTTCTTAAATTTAATGAAATTAATGATTAAAATATCAAGATAGGCAAAATATGAGTTAATTAGAGATAAGACTAATATAAGATCTTTTTTGCTCTTGAAATTATGTAGGTTGGATTTTAACTGTGTTAAACATTTCACTGATAAGGCTAAGAATAGAGAAATTAAAAATGTTACACAGAGCCAGGAGAATAAACTAGTAAACCTGGGAATTGATAGGCCCCCTAGAAACATTCCAAATGATACTCTTGTGCCTAAAAGAATTGGTAATATATAAACAAACAAATATTAGATCTTTATTTGGCAACAAAGGCCACCTGGCCTGAAGTTGGTAAAGATCATTTTAACAATCAGAAGCAGGATTATGTAAAAGTGAGTGAAAGAGTGAATAGCAATAGTTTCTCAGCAAGGATGGCAATGTAGTTGATAAAAATTGGGGAAGAAAACAAAACTTGGTATTACTGCGTTCTCGGCTGGCAAAGATAATGTGGAAAGCTGAAGAAAGCCAGGACTAGTGATAATCCATCAATCAGTAGTAGAACCCAACGAGGATAACAAAACATAAGATGTCTCTGATAAGGATAATATCGACTATAATGAAAACGTGAAAACCTACAGGTGTTCGATTCACAGTAGAATGCATAACATCAGATTATGGCAACATGTGCGCATCCTTGGTGTGGCAATACAATTGATGAACTCACGAGGCTTCAATCAGAAGAAATTTTTATTCCGTATTCCGATGAGGATCCGTTGAAGCTGAGATAGAGGAAAGCACCATTAGCATTTAAAAGAATTATCAACAGGTCTTAGTGAGCTAATGGCGCAATGAAGACTCTGATAAATTTTCGACCATCACAAACTCATTTTTAGGTGCCATTAGTATACCGCATATCGACCATGTATTCTATGGGTGAGAGTGGAATCGGTTGCATTTCCAGTCCGTTTTGTCTATGAGTAATTTATTAAATAAATGAATATTAACCAATTTCTTAAATTCATCGTGTGGTAGTGCTCTTATCTTCGCGGGTAGTGTCTTGAAAACAGTTGAGGCCCTTTAAAAATGGCATAACTTAGAAATGATACTGCGGGTCTGGTGGGATTGTATTGAAAACTTACAATTACGCGTAATATACGTGTGTCGAGGATGCGAGAAATTAGACAACGGAGGGCTCGTGTAAACCGTGTGTACAGAGGAGATTGCTCTTATATGGCGACTAAACAATAAGAGTATGCGATTGGATTGTAGGAGGCGCTCTAGATGATTTTGATTAAAGGCGATTACCCTTTTCAGATAGCGAAAAGCAATCTGCTCTAGAGCAACTGTTTACGTCAAGGTGCGACAGCAGCAAAACTCACTGGCATAGAATATGCGAGCTAGGATGTAACTTGGTTTAAGTGAAATTAGAACCCCAGTGACTTCGAGAATGTGATGCCTAAATGTTTATCATAATCGAGGGAGAGGTTGAAAGACGTCAAAGGGTCCGGACCAAGCTTCATTGACTGTGTTTTATCCGGGTTAAGTTTGATACAAATTTCGCAAAGTTCAACTTGCAATAAGGATAGCAACTGAACGATTGGTAATCCAAGAGAACCAGGGCTAGTAGAGCAGCTACTAAATATTACCAGGTCATTAACATATTTTAAAATGTTTGAAATGTGCAACGTCAACCTGAATCTGTGAGAGTGCAAGATTAAAAGCAAATGTCCGAACGCTGACGGGTTTAGGATAGAATTCGTTCTAATTTTGTTCATTCTACTTATAGTAGTATAACATGTTCACTAATTTTTATATTTAAGTTCACAGCAGAGTGAACCATCCTCGTTAGACATATTTCGCTGTATCTTGACATCATGTGAATATTACATTTAGTAACATTCACTACGTTAACTATCTATTCTTGCTAAAGCTTAATACAATCGATTTTCAGTTTAAGCAACGAATACCAACACCGTCCAATAATTATCCCCAAATAAATACTGTTTGTTGCTTTATAAAAATATCTAGCCATAAATTTCGAAAACATTTTAAAAACGCACTGTTTATATCTTTTCATTTTTAATATATTATATTAAATTTTAAATTGTAAATTCGGTTTTTTTGTCATTCAGAATATCAGACAATTTAAATGGGAATTTTTATTTTCTATTAAAAGTTGTATATTTTATTGAGCAAAATTCTTACCTTAAGTCCTTATGTTAATCTTTGATATACGACGTGCGACTACTTGAAAATATTTTTAACGAGGATTCTTCCGTATTTGACGCTGCAGGCCGGAACCGATATCTTGAAATTGGAAGTTTTTTCCCAACAAAGATTGTTTAACACCGCATTTCCAATGGTTAGTATGAACGACGTTGAAGCCTTCGGAAGAAAGGGACGAATACGCACCCAGCCTGATCGAAGACAAAACAGATGCATACTGGAAAATGGTGATCAATCGGTTCTTTGTGAAACTGATAGTGCAAAGCAACAACCCGCGAACGCGACTAGCGGAATTTTATCATATTTTCCATTTTGTTTGTTGAAATGGAAACTTTTTACCACTTCATCTTTATGTACAGTTTGTCTCGCATATGGTTTGTTGTTATAGCCAATTTACTTAGTACTTTGTTTGATTGTCGAAACAGATTTCTATTTCTATATTTCGTTTCATATTTCTATAAGATATCGTCCAGGCTTAAATGACCATCTTATATCTACATCACAAAAGTAATGCTCATTTAACGGCTTTGTTGTAGCGTAGTTATCTTTCAAATATACAAAACATTTACTACACGATATGAATTTGGTTAGAAAAATATTGTAATTACAGAGCAATGCTTTCGCTCCATCATTTGAACTGGTTTTACCCTGGATATGATCCAAAAAGGAAGTTATGTTTGTATAATCATACAGTCCACAATAAAAAAGTTGCACAAAAACAAAATATATATTGATCCAAAATGCTGAAGAAAGAGGAAACGCAACTAAGCACAGTTTTACATTGGGCTTGGAAAACCCAATGGTAATGCAAGTGCGCGGCGAATTGTTTTTTCTTGTACAGTTCTGGAAAACGTCGATTTCTTTCAACTGCTTCCAAATTTGATAGCATTCCAACACACCCAGCTTTAATTGCAATTGACAAGTGCTCTGTTGGAAAAGCGCGATATATACAGGCCACAACACGTTTAGTTATAAACACACCTGCAACACCACCCTCATTTTTCACCAAACGGGTTAATCTATGCTCGGACATCTTCTACTCCATCTGCATATATATATATATATATATATTTATATATATATGATTTTATACAGGACGAATTCCAATAAGTCAGCTGCAAAGCATTTAAAAGCTAAAGAGGAATGCAATCCTTCTCTCATGCACTACATTGCCTCATCATCTTTTGTATTGTATTGGAATATACACAAGTTTTTTAACAACAGTGCAAACATTCACAAAGTATTTTATTTTATCATTAGGTTTATACTTATCTATAATAATTGATGGGTGACCGTTACTACTCATAAACATGTCGACCATGACGGGGGTCACAGCGGAACCCATTCATAGACCATCTTGCTGTCTTTATGGTTGACCATTAACATTTAACTTGAAATTGACTTTAAGGGTGATGCAACGGAGAAAATCGAAAAATTCATTTCGATTTGGGTTTCGTACATTCGACAAGATGGACGGATCACACACGTTGCACACATATAACTGAGGCAGGTTGAAACACAAACACCAAGGCTGTATGCTTTACCAAAGACGCACAAATGTGGCATTCCATTGACATCAATGATTTTATTGATAAAAACACCAGCGCATGAGTTAGCAAAATGGTTAGCCAACCTATTAAAGCCGATGAGGGATCACCTGTCTGTGCAATCTGGAAAGATTCCTTTGTACTTCTTCAAAAAAGTAGACAAATTGAACTTTAAAAATCAATGGAGGTATTCGTCTGACGTTGGTTGGTTATTTACTAATGTTACTTTGAATGAAACTATTGAATTTGTATGCCATTGTGTCCAGGATAATTTAAGAAATTTAAAACTGAGTGAAAAACAATTGCAGAGGTTATTCTTAATTATGCTGTTTAGGCATTAAGGTTATTTTTAATGGTCAACCATACAGACAGAAAGGTGGCATATGAATGGGTTCCGCTCTGGTTCCCATCAAGGTCGACATGTATATGTGCATGTGAAACAATACAACCGTTGTGTTGGTTATATATGTTTAATCTATGCTAGCCGTGTGTATGCCATAGAACGCAATAAATTCATTGGATGTCATCCGAATAGTAGGTTCCTAATGAAATACGAGGAGGATGATGCTGTAGCTTTTATTGATGTGTTGTGCAGACGTAGAACTGATGTATCATTGCACAGATCCGTTTTTCATAATAGAACACGAACAGCGCAGTATTTGGATTTCACCAGAAACTAGCCATTAAAATGGTAAAGAGGCCTATTTTAAACACAGTGTAATAGGACATTGCGAATGTGTTCGCCAGACTTTTTGCAGATTGAGCTGAGGGATGTGCGTAACACTCTTATCATTAACGGTCACCCATCACATTTTATAAATAAATATAAACCTAATGATGTAATGAAACTCGTTGTGACTTTGGCAAATCTTCATTCAAAAATATTTCCAGACAAGCAGTGCTGTGGACGGTTTCAGAGTCACGGGGCCAGTGAGAACCCATCAAGCTGTGCACCTGGAAGTGTGACGGAATCAAGATATTCCCGAATTACAGGTGCTACCAATTGTCTCGCAACCGTAAATTGTGGTGTCAGCTCGTTGTGAATGTTTGAACTGTTTATAAGAAACTTGTGTATATTCACTTAAGATACAAAGGTGAGCAATAGATGGCGTTCCGCTTTGGATTTTGTATATCTTGCAGCTGACTTAGATTTGCTAATATAAAAGAAGAAATTAACTCTACATAGTCTAAAAGACAAATTCTACAGCAATCTGCAACAAACTTTATCAATAATCGGAATTGTCCACGTGGACAATTAGATGTAGGCAGATGCAGCAGAAGATTGATTTCACGCTTCTAGGGGCACATACCAAACTGGTTGGTGCAATATAGGATTGCAACTTCACATACGTCTATAACTAAACATGTTTTGTTTTGTAAATTTCCGACGTGCTAACAAAGTCATTTTCAATTTTAATAAAAGCTAGGTGTTTTGGTATGCTTCTCTATTTGGAAGCGATTTCAATAGATCGACGATGTCCAGAACTGTGCAAGAAAAAAAAGCCTTCGTGCACTACCATCACCTTGGGGCTTCCAAAGCTCAATGTAAAACTGCGCTTAGTTATATTTCTCCTTTTTCAACATTTTGGACTAATTGACGTATTTTGGTGTATCTTTTTTATATTGAAGGGCAAAACACCCAGAAAATGTAAACGGAGTGAGTGAAATAATGTAACGAGAGTTCGCTTCCAAGCATCACCTCCAGTTCAGCCTGAATGCCCGAACATGTCTTTTCAGCTGGGATAAATCAGATTGAAGATTTTAATGTGGACTGTTTTTTAAATCTAAACATAAATTCCTTCTATTGGTCATGTCTCCATTAAAACCCGTTGGCTTGATGGGGCAAATGCACTACTTTATAATTTTAAATATATTTTACAAATTAATATCGAGTAAAAGTGTTTTGTATTGCTTAAATTTTATTGTTCCTTGCGCAACGTTGTCATCATTTAATTTGATTCCGCAATTTTCTTATGCAGGACAAATGATAGCACTCGTAGGTTGGTAAAATATTGATTCTTTTACATTTCCAGGTACACAGTTTTTGTTTGGCATTAATTAATGGGCTCTCACTTTTCCAGTCTCTCTGAAGTTGTTCATTATCTGCATGTCTGTAAATGACGTCGGAGCCAGATTTTCCTAATGTTTCCAAAATATTCGGGACTTCATTTCCAGTCCCATTTTTAGGGTTGACACCATACTCACAGAAAAAAAACAATTGTGGCAAATGTGGCATACTCATTCAAGACATATCTACTTATATTTAATTATTTCCTCAAGTATTCTTTTGTCTGCCCTAATATCCGGTCTTAATACCTGTTCTCTTATACGCAAATGTACACACGAAAATACCTACATCATCTTCTACACATACAACAATCTATACGCACATATGTCTACTCTAATCTAAATTGACATTTAGAGAATAAGTATAGGTGAGCTATATGGATTGACAAAAAAGCCTGTCCGTGATGTCTTTATTTTTTTCAATTAATTTTCCCGACGCGTAGAAGGGTCAATAAAATACTTATTTTAATGATATTGAAGTAATCCTCAAATTCCCGGTTTGCCCAATTTCATCCTGTGTGCTTTAGGTTATAGATAGAGAGGTATTTAAAACTGTTGAAAGAACATAGTATTACTTTTGTTTTGACAAGACCGAATACGGAGCTTACACTAACGAATGGTATCTCAACCAAATACACATTTATACTTATATCCTGTATAAATTTAACTTTATATTTAAATATCTGTATCCAAATCATATACATATATATGTACATATAAAATTACATGTCAGCAAAAAGATGGGTTCAAACGATTCACCTTGGGTGCATAATATATCAGCAATAAGCATATTTATTTATGTTTTTACTTATATTTATTTATAGAACAATATTTTAAATGTTTGAAGAATAACTGTCTCATAAACATTGTTGTTAAATGGGATAAATCTGATGTAGAAATATAATTCTTTCCGCACTGACTATGGTTCACATTGTGTTTTAGAATTATTTGACGTTAAAAATATTATCAGTAATTATTTTTTTAGCTCTTGTTGGTCGGTACAGTTCATTTGGCTGTCGAGTTATTAGAAAACAGTAACTGGTGTTGTGGCAGCTGTCGCCTTTGAGAATGAGAGCTTGATGCTATTATTTAAAGATTTATTATTTGCTTTAATTTTAGTGGCTCATCTTTCTGACTAGGTATTGCATTCAAATTAAATTGATCTGTTTGTAAGGAATCATTATAAATTTTGAATTTTTCAGACTTATTGCAATTGTTTTATACCGCGAAAATGAATTTTCCTGCGAGGATATTGAACGCTTCAATTTTTTCATCTATTCACCGTCACGATAATGCATACTTAATAAATGCCGATGGTCAACTTAAAGGAACATCACGTGCTTTGCTTTCCCGCTATAATGTTTGCCGAGTTACCTTTCCTCATTTATCTAATTAGCATAACGTGTTAATTCTCTTCTTGCAAGTCACATTTATATTAGTACAAATTGTGTTGACCAGTGTTTTTACATGTTAAGAACCGCAGCGAAGCATTGAGTTTATATATGCAAATTATCTATAACAATCATTTCAACATTGGGCCCATTAATCAAACTGAATTCTATGAGCGAAATTGTGTGTCTAGTGCATTACCTCTAGATTAACTCTTATTAAGGGATTTGCACAAACACAAGTTAGTAAAATTTCGTGAAGCATAATTTAATTAGAATTGACTGATTCATTTCATTATTGAAAATTATTTATTGAAATGCGGTGTTGTGGAAAGCAGTCTAGGAATTTCTTGGTGATAGACTCGGAGTTTACATTTACACACCTCCCTATACAGTAATCTGTCTCTTGTCCTAAGTTATAAAATTTATTCAAATTGTGCATGACCAAATAATTGGTATTTATCCGATCTAACAAACTGTGTATATTAAATATCACATACAGTACATCAGGAACATGATAACGAGAATTATGATCACTATATGTATTATCACTGAAAATATTAGTTATATTATTATTATTATTATTATTGTTAGTGCAAAACCTCTTTCGGGGTCCAACAAATATTTCAAGAAAAGAAATTTTCACACTTGAGCTCATGCAGGCTGGAATGGTCTGTGAAGCCAACCATTGACCAAATCAACTGGAGTACTATACCTATTTAATTTCCATCAGGAATGACAGTCTCCCGTTAGTGATAGTAAATGACACGATGAATTAATCTGTTAAACTGTTAGGTTTAGCCCTTTATTAGGCCGGAAGATTCTACGGCTTTGGAATTAACTAACGAAAAAATGTACCGAGAAATGTACGGTCTAAAGATTGGTTCTGTTTTAGCTCTGGTCCGGGTTGGCTGGTAGATTTATGCGCCTGTTAGAACAAAATAATTCGAAATATTGATTGAAATTGTGCTACTGTTATGCTGATGATTGGTTTGGTGGTCTGCGAAAGCCGTATGTATATACTAAAATAATATTCGATAAATTAACTAGATGGCAGCATAATATTCGTTGTACTATTGGAAATGAAAAGGTCTAAGAATACGCATTGTTTGGTGTGCTACACCACCCTAGAACTGATGGCATTGCATTACGTGGCGTCCTCCAGCCACCGAACAACGGTGGAATTAAATAGATCATGCATTATTTAGTTATAGTTGGCGGAGTTGCGTCCAGGACCCGTTCGTTTTGGAACGCGTCTGACGACTAGGACCATGTACTTATCCGGTGTAGATTTGCACTCACAAAGTTTGGGAAAATAAATAAGAATAAATCTTAAATGGATGCAAGCTAGCCGGAACAGTGATCTCTGCAAAATATATGAATGCATTCTAGAGTCAAAGTTGACAAGTTATGGTAGTGAAAATTCGAACCTACTGTGGGCGAAGATGAGATCCACTATGAACAATATATGTTCTACTTTATGTGGCATTGTAGGCGCCCGCGAATATTGTCGTTATGTCTCTGAACATTCTATGGTGACTCTCACAACTAGGCTTGTATTAATACCCGTAGAGATGTAAGACACCAATTTGAGCATGGTCTAAAAGTCAATCTTGAATAATTATAAACCAGAAAGGCCGAAGAGATGGTGGAAGCGTTCCCATTGGGTAATAGCTTGTTTGTTCCAAATTATTCACGCCAGAGGTCCGATAAAATTTAAAGTTAGAAAAACTACTAGCTATTATCCGATAAGCTAATAATTGATAAAATGTGCTATGTTTAATAGGGTCAAATGCTTCAAAGATCAATTTTCTTTGGCATGCCTGTATGAATTGTGTAGAAAACTAATTTCGAACGAACTTCAGAGTTAGAAATACAGACTGCAATCCTAACTTTTCAACTTCGCAAAGCTTCGAGTTCCAATGATTTACTTCTGAGCTAATTTAAGGATGCTAGAGGCATACTTTATGGTGCATTGAATAAGATTTTTTCATGTTATATGTAACAAGGAGACAGTGCCGGTAGCTTGGATTGATTTGACCATCATTCTTTTCCTCATCGAATGCAATTGTAATTTGCGTGTTAACCCTTGTTGTATAAGATTGACTCCAATTGTATCTTAGTTATTAGTTTACATTAACTTACACCATCTTATCCCTTTCCAGGAATCACATATTATAGAATAACAAGCCGGATTCCGGTTAGGATGAGGCTGCATATATGTTTTTTTACCTTAGCACGAGTTCTTGAAACGCGACATATATCACCGTACCACTATAGCCGTATTTGTAGACTTCAAGGACGCATTTGACTTAGTGGATCGCAATTTCATGTTCGATATTCTGTCGACAATTGGTGTGTCCACTAAATGTGTAGATACTATGGGCGCCGTCCACATAAACATATCTAGTCACCTTAAATTTTAAAACGCAATAACACATAGCTTTACTACCAGCAGAGGTGTTTGTTAAGGCTTTCAGCCTCAACATTTTGTTTACTTATATCACAATTCATGTCAATAACACTTCCCGAGGTTGCGTGCTGATTGTTCTATAATGACATTGTGAGTGGCAAGATAGTATGTTAGGGCTAAAGAGAAGCTATATAGGCTCTACCTGCAGGAAAGACCTATCAAAAGTATAAGATAGTTTACAATTGGAAACTGTGTGCAGCGTGTAGCACTGGATAAATTACTTTTTCTGCATTATATAAAGCTTAGTTTATACTGGCAGATGTATATATCATGGAACTGTTATTTATATGAAGCTCGCAACTTTCATTTAAATAATTTCTATCACCGCCCGCGCAATAAAATTTCGTATAATAATACACAATGTAAGTTTTCACCGTTTCCAATATATATATATATATATATATATATATATATATACATATATAATTAGGAAGAAAAAAAACATTAAAAACAAAGTTGATAATGGCCATTTATTTCAAGACTACTAAACTTCACTTAGCAATCTTTCATTTATATACATCCTGGGTTTTGATTTTACTATGTGGGTGGTAACAAATATGACTCGGTTTTCTATTCCTTGTTTTGGCTGATTGGTAAGTGTGTATGAGTATGCTTCTGTGTGTGCTTATTTGCATGTATTGCAAAGTGATATCTGGGATCTGGCCATTCTTGTATTGAGTTAACCAACTGTTTCCATTGTTGGCTGTTATATGTACAAATGTTATTTTCTAGAATGTAGGGTTTCGTTTCCCCTTGTTCCGCAATTTTGTTTTGTCCACTTGGTAACAACGCAGGTGCGAATTGCAGTGTTGAATTGCTTATATTATTTCGCAATTTCTCTCTTTGTATGTTGCCAATCTAATCGACTGTATGTTACGTCTGGTCGAGGTATTTTTTTGTCTTGCCTGGATGCTAGTAAATTGTTTTTGGGTTGAGTGATTCGTGGCCAGTCGATAAGGATATCATGTTGATGAAACTTTTAAATATTTAGGCCAGGTGTTTATTGTTTTATATAAAGGGCTTCATAAGTATATAATATTTTTTCTGATTTTGCTTTATGTAATATTGAGAATATGGTCAAATTGACTGGGTGCCCCGTTTCCAATATATAATCGGAAATAGCTAATTTTCCAGACGGTCCTAAGCCTTTGGTGTATTCTGCTGATCAATTGCTTGTTTGTACGTCCAATATATATGCTACCGCACGTAAATCAGAATTTGTTGACTATGAATGATTTGGAGAGGATTGGCAATTGATCTATGGCCTCAAACCTCATGATTCTCTGGGTGCTAAATGTAATATTAACTTTAACACTGGAAAAATTCTCCTTTGTTACTCTAATTAGCCACCGTGAAATTATTGAGGCTGATACGTCGCCTCTAAATGGTAAGTTTAGGAAAATCTGTTTGACCTTATCCTTTCTAATGCGAATCTGCCGTGGTCTGATGTTGACATCAATGTATCGTTCTGGGTAGTTTCTCATTAGCAATATTTTTCTCAGGTAACCCAGTTCATCCTCGATCTTTTGTTCAGAGCAGATCTTTCTAATTCTGTTTGCTAGGTGATTAACTAAGTTTCTTCTGTTAGATTCTGGCACACTGCTGTCGTAATGAATGTATAGTCCGGTAAAAGTGGATTTTCTATATATGGCCAGTGTCAAATCATCATTTGCTTATCGAGTGAGCTTGATGTTAAGGAAGAGGTAACTATTGTCTTTCTCTACCTCGATAGTGAATTTGATGTCTAAATCGGCTTTATTGGTTTGCTTTCGGATTTAGGAGGGGTGCTGCTTCTGGGATGAACAATAATATATCATCTACATATCTTTCGTAGAGTGACAGCATTAGGAGTTCCTTCGTTGTGGCCCATTATGTCCATGACCAATGCACCGCGACACGACATATCATAAACGCAAACACTATCAAGGACTCCTTCGAACTAGCAGTTGAACTGAAGGGGAAGAACAGAATAAAATGGTCTCGCTTGATATCTTATTCTTATTTACGAACATTCTACTGGATAAGACAGTAGCGATTTTGTGTGACATGAATAAAAACGAGTTTTACGATTTTCCATTTGACACTAATGATATCAATGACATCATATTAGCATGTACAAAAACGTGCAACTTACATTTGAAGGGAAATACTACGGTCAGATCAATGGTGTGACTATGGGAAGTTCAATTGCAACCCACCTGGCAGATATATAATGCATCATCTTGAACAAACGAGCCTAAAATGTATAATTGACCATTGTGCACTCTAAAAATGTGTGTACATGATATATTATTGTTCAATTCAAAAGTAGCAGACCCATCCGAAATCCTCAAGCAAGCAAATGTAGCCGACTAAGACATCAAATTCACTCTCGAGGTAGAAAAAGACAATAGTTATCTCTTCCTTGACATCAAACTCACCCGAGAAGCAAATAGCGACTTGACACTGGCCATACATAGAAAGTCCACTTTCACCAGGCAATACATTTATTACAACAGCAGTGTGCCAAAATCCCACAGGAGAAACTTAGTTAGCCACCTAGCAAACAAAATTAGGAAAATCTGCTATGAACAAAAGATCGAAGAAGAACTGGGCTACCTGAGATAAATAATGTTAATGAAAAACTACCCAGAACGGCTAATTGATGTCAACACCAGATCACGTCAGATTTGCACAAGAGAGGATAACGTCAACCAGATTTAACTAAACTTACAATTTAGATGCGACGTACCAGCCTTAATAATTTCACGGCGGCTAAATATAATAATTATGGTGAATTTTCCCAGTATTAAAGTTAATATCACATTTAGCAAACAGAGAATCATGAGTTTGGAGGCCAAAGATGAATTGCCAATTCTCTCGAAATCAGTCATAGTCTACAAATTCTGATTTAGGTGCGGGAGCACATATACTGGACGTACAAACAAGCAATTGATCAGCAGAATACTGTAACATTTACCGTAGAAATCGATTAAAAAAGGCTTGGAAACGGGGCACCCAGTAAATTTGACCAATTTCTCAATTCTAAAAAAAGCAAAATCAGAAAAATTATTATATATTTATGAAGTCCTTTATATAAAATAACAAATACGTAGCCTAAATATTCAAAAGTTTCATCAACATGATATTCTAATCAAATAGTATTTATTGCTGGTGGTAACAATTCTTTAAATCAATTTTGCGAGCTTGGAATAAACACCAATCCCATTGTATTTAACCATTCGTCGAATTTGTTATGTTGTTCGACGTCTGGTTAAATACAATGGGATTGGTGTTTATTTCAAGCTCGCAAACTTGATTTAAAGAATTGATATTCTAATCGACTGGCCACGAATAACAAAATTCAACAACAATTTACTAGCATCCAGGCAAGAATAAACACCCCCTCGACCAGACTCAACAAACACTCAATCGAATTGGCAACAAACTGAAGATGAAGAAACAGAAATTTCCAAAGAATATGACCGTTCAACACTGCAATCCACACATGCGCTGTTACCACGTGGAGAATATAAAATTGCGGAACAAGTAGAAACGAATGATTATACTCGGAAAATAACATTCTTACGCGTAACAGCCAACATTTCGAACAGTTGGTTAACTCCCAATCCATCAATAAAAGAATGACCAAATTCCTGTTATCAATACAGCGAGATAGACATTTACGTGCAAACAGGCACGCTTAGATGCATACGCATATACGCTTATCATACCATAAAATAAATAGAAGTAAGACCGAGTCAGATTTGTTGCCACACTCATAATGAAATTAAAACCCAAGATGTATATAAATGAAAATTGCAAAGTGAAGATTAGCAGTCTCGAAATAAATTGCCATTATCCACATTGTTATTAATGTGTTTTTTCTTCCTAATTAGAAATATACTGCGAATATTTGAAGGCATGGACATTATATATATATATATATATATATATATATATATATATATATATATATATATATATATATATATGTGTCTATCGCCTTTGTAGACAAAATATTATATAGAATGGAAAATGTTGTTCTTATACTAAACTGTTTATGTCCTATTGAACACTCATGAATATTTCCAAGAATTATCGTTGTCGTGACTTGAACCTTAGAGCATTTTTTTCAGAGAAATGGAATTTATTACCTACGTTACGGAAGTGGTGTATTGCATGAAATCTTTGGTTATATGCCAGTTATTCTTTGGTCATTCTTTTCTCCAGGTGGATCCTAGTAGACCTTCCTTTAGCTAGAAAATTAATCATCAACATCTTCATCATCCCTACCACCATCATCATCATCATTATAATCATAATCGTCATCTTCATTATCGTCATCGTCATCATCATCGACCAAGTCATCATTGTCATCATCAACTTCACAAACAGCGATACAACAGCATGCAAAAGCCGGTCCTTCATTGCTGCAAATTCCAAAAAATTAAACAAACGATACATTTGCAATAATAATTTACAATTATGATAATAATACTATTACTAATGATACTAAAAATAATAAGAAAATACTTTAAAAAAATAATAGCCTTTTTAATTACAATAATAATATGAATAATAATAAGAGTAATGTTAATTTAATTAATAACAACACCAAAATCAACACTTATAATAAAAAGAATGACAAAAGTAATAATTTTTAACAAGAAAGTGTTAAAAAATATTTATTTATGACGAGGTTGGTCTAGCCTTGATGGAGAGGCTTTTCCATACTGCACACATAAATGACGCCGAGTAGACCACTACACAACGCATGGCCTTCGACAAGGAAATTTAAAAACAAGGCGACCTAGGCAATACAGCTCCATTGCATGTGTTACACTATCACTTCTTCAATAAAACTTACCTGCATGGTTAACTCTGCAAGCCTAAAAAATGCAGTTACGAAAAAACTTGATTCTACTCGAAATTTGCAGCAAGATCATTTTTGGGCACGATTCTAAGCCATATTGTGCAGCGTTTTCGACAAAGAAGTATGACGAACATGAGGTACCCATTAAACATTAATTGATCGCGCGTGTGGTGGCAACAATTATTTAAGTCAAGTTTGCGAACTTTAAGTAAACACCAATCCCAGTTTATTTAACCAGTCGTCGAACAACATAGCCAAACTACCGCCAGTCGCACGCACTGAAGCGTTTCAACCTTCCAAGATCATCATCAGTGTACGACGGCAAACCGACTAGTGAGGATCGATTCGCATTGCATATATGTGGAAAGCAAAATTAGATATGCGGCTCTTACCTCTAATATTCTCGGATACATTGGACTTCATCTTAGTAGACGAAATGGTAATATGCTGTTTAATTTAATTTCGGTTGATTTTATTTAAATTTTGTCATAGTAAGGTCTATATGTACAATTTCGTATACCAATCTGTCGCCGACTGAGAGAATAGTGCTCAAACGGGGCAATTGAAATAAAGTCTGGTTAAACGTCGCCGACAACGAGCAATTGATGAAACCATGCTCTCTTGTCTAAAGAGAGGTACTTATTCATATGTAAACAATACATTTCTGGTCGCTTGCTTTTAGGCTTCAAAGATTCTTGACGCAATAGGCTTAAATCTACTTAGCATATAACGCAGTGGCTCATTTATATGCAGTATGTACACAAAATAGGGTCAACGTAGGATACTTGTGTTTCATCATAAATGGCGAAAATCGTAAAAACACTCCTCTCTTACTTGTACAAAACTCACATTTTGCTGTCTGAGAAAATTATATTGCCTTGATTTTTAATGGAAATATTTTTATTTGCTATGTCGTTAGTATACCAAAATTTGACACAAGTTAGAAAATGTGATTCATCTACTAAGCCGTTTTCGACTTGAATGAACAGTGATTAATATTAATCAACATTTCAGCGGTCATGATTTAAACCTGTAAGCGTATAATTCAGAGCCATGCAACCTATCAGTTATGCCACGGAAGTCGCGTATTGTATCTAATATTCTGTTATATACTCTCGTATTGTTTTTGGTCGTTCCTTTCTTTAGGTTGATCCGCCGAGACTACTTTCTATCTAAGCTCTAACTAGTCATTCTTGATCTGTCATTATAAGACACACATCATGCGACACATTGAAACGATACTGAAGTAAATTATTTATAAATAATATTCCATAATATGTCAAGTTAAATTCATCTGAAAAACCATTTTGCTCTTGTTTTTCACTTATAAGTGGTGGCCAAAATTCCTGCGGCCAGAATTTGTACTGAAGAGGGTTTATTTTAGGGCTGCGCAAATGATCACAACATTTATGCATTGTACGCAATTTTCGTTTTCATACCAATTTAAGATTTTGGTCTGTATTTCATTCAGGTGGATTCGGGTGAGTATTATATTCGATCTAAACTACACTATTTCGTCTCCGTTCCGTCAATATATGAAAATCTCTATAAGGGCCCAAGTTTAAGCTCTGTCCGCGATGAGCTTCCAATAAGGACGCAACCGGTCTACTGGATGAATTTCATTTTCCACACTATACAATACTTAGTTAATACTGACAAATTTATGCACATAATGGGTCAGATTTTTATATCAAGAGCGCAACTTTGATTATAGTGTTTTTCATCAACACCCGCGCAACAAATGTTCGTTTAATTATATAATAATTCTGGATTCGTTACTCCGATCTCAACTGTAAATTCTTCATAACCAATAACATCCTAGTTATGCCCTATCTTTAAATTATGCAATCTAGATTACTTCATTTTCGTAAAGCCTTATGATATGTCATCGTCTTCATTCTGTATGTGGCCGTAACTACTGGGTATAACGTATTTTGAAGCACCCCTGTTACACTTAAAGATTTGTTTGTGTTGTTTCTTTTCAAATCTAACTTGACTTATTTTCGAATTATATTTGCACGCTTAAGCAA
This sequence comes from Eudiplozoon nipponicum, assembly GCA_029291075.1. Classification (NCBI taxonomy): domain Eukaryota; kingdom Metazoa; phylum Platyhelminthes; class Monogenea; order Mazocraeidea; family Diplozoidae; genus Eudiplozoon; species Eudiplozoon nipponicum. Next base: position 18,462 of record JAQBSW010005208.1, read on the forward strand.
GGATTACGCGTTTTAATAGAGATAGCTTCGCAAAACAAGAAGCTTTTGTTCTAGAATTTTGCCTTTTTTCGCAGCGAAAGATTGTTACCAATGTCAACCTAACCTGTGAGTAGGATATATTAAACATTAGCTGATTTTTGCACAAGAGCTGCATCAGTCTGTACTATTTTTTGAGGAAGTGGCTGATTTATTCTTCTTTTGAGCCTCACTATTGATCTTCCCACGTCCTGAGCAGTGTATTCACATTGAAACTTTTATACGGGTAGTGGTGTGAACGTCGCAGAGAGTCAGTTTTTCTCATTAATTCGCATCGGTTTCGTTGTGTTGAACACAACTCTCACATGTATCGACGAAAACTGAGCTCCGAACGCTCGACTTACTTTTCTTTCAAAACTTTCAACTGGAAGATCACTTCTACAGGGAACATTTATCGTTATTTCGAGAGGTATTTTTCTTTTATTTCGATTGGTCTTCATTTTATTAATATGCCTCAAATTATATTTTCTAAACTAGTCAGGATAGCCATTATTCTTCAATTTTTCGAGTAACCGGTTTTATCCCTAATTCATTTTCTTTTCCTGAACAAATCTCGCGTATTCTTGTGCTCAAATAGTTTACGGGGTTCCTTTTGTAGGCCCTTGGCACACTAAATGAATAGTAAATGTACTGCACTGTCCAGCTTGATTTCTTGTGAACAAACTTACTATAGCGGTATATATATATATATATATATATATATATATATATATATAAACTGCCTTTTGCTGTTTTCTAACTTAAGTTTTATTCTTTGCTGTCTTTAAGAATTTTAACTGCATAATTTTTATTAATTTTTTATAAATCATATTACTGATAAATTAATACTTATTGTATGGGCGGTAGTTTTTATTCAGTTTATTACATAAACGCATAAAAATGCAGTTTTTTATGCTGAAGCAAAACGATAGATATTTACAGCCTACAAATTGGGGCACCCTAGTAAGTCGTTGTGACATGATACTCATGACTTTCGCTTGTAATAAAGAGGTGTGCACATTCATTTCAGAAAGAAATTTTTGTGATTCTCTTTTAATTTACATCGTTGGTGATCAGTATTGACTGAGTTCATATGCTCGATTCACGAGCAATAATAGAGACAGATGATAAGTTGTTACGTTACTTCCTTAATTCACGATAAAAATTCTTACCATAAACTCACATTTGACTGACAAATCTTTGCTTAAACGAACATTGGTTGCGCGGGCGGCCGGTACGTGACGAGTTACCAATAAGTACGAAACCAGTCTTCTGGATGAATTGCCTTTTCTACACTATACAACTCTTAGTTTATACTGAAAAATGTATGTGTCTAATGGGTCAGATGGTTATTTCAATATCATAACCTTAATAATAATAATAATAATAATAATTATTATTATTTTTTCTGTTTCTTTAATTTACCTATGCGAAGCTTGATTTATTCGTTTATTTATTTTAAAACTCTTTTAAACGAAAGATATTTTTTCTAAATTTGATTTTGTTGTGTGTATGTGAGAAAAGAGTGGCGACGAGTTGGGTTATGTGCGCATAACCCACTTGCACTAAAACACAATGACAAGCCAACTCGGGGTTTCACACACAGAAGTAAATATTTAAATGCCGGTAAGTTTCTATCAAAAGAGATACAGTTTATTGTACTAATCAGTTCAGCTGTATGTAAACATAGCGTCTTGATTATTTTACAGTCATTTTGTGGCGTTACAATTTAAATTTCATTATTACCTTAATTTTGCATGAATTGACGATGAAATATAATTCAGACACTGTAGAGTAGACAGTAATGAAATTGAACATTTGTTTATCTCTATAGAGCATTTGATAAAATTTGATTAGATTTAACCTACTAAACTGGAAGTGAAAATATAGTGTATACGTGTGAGGTTAATGCAATTGTTTGTCTACTGACAAAAATGTAGTGTTTCGTTTTTAGTACCGTTTTTCAAAAAATAACTAATTAAAAACGCTACTTGATTTATTATATATCACTTTTAATTACGCGACTTATGTATTTGTCATTTCATGCGAAATATTAAAAATAGTTTTACTTGCCGCATAATGACGTAAAATCTATCACCATTTATGATGCTTTGCAACAACCATTGTTCATTATCAGAGCATAACAACATGTCGACTGACGGGCATGAAAGTACAATGTTCCCTTTTAGAAAACTTATTACGGATAATCCAAAAGATTCAAGTGTGTATCAAATGTTGTCTACCTTGTAACAAATTAGTTCAAATTTGACCAGAAAGATAAAACAAAGTCAGTATAAACGGAATGTGTAATCACTAATGCACATTTGTTTCGTGCCTACTGCTGACTCTCAGTAGGAGAGAAATGTGGGACAATTGAATGGTACAATCTTCTATACGAATGTGTAGACCTGCAGTACTAGAGCTAACTTCATATAAAGTATTCGACAATGAGACTTCAAAGCCAACTCACTGTATATAATATACATACTAAACCTTTAAAGGATACCAACACTATGGTTTAGGTGTCAGTACCTGAGACCATCACTATGGTTGCCAAATAGGTACATGGCATCAACGCAATGGTCACTGAGTCGCTACATGGTACTAAAACAATTGATTTTAATGTATGCCAAAGTTCACCAAGATTGAAACTTACAACTACTTCCGAACACTTGTTACTTTAGCAAATCCACACACTTTGGCCTTAACCAATATCAGTTATCACTTTTTGCGGTAATCATAATGACATTCAATTAAATGTATAATTGTAAGATACCCTTTGTGTCGGAGAACTGATAGATTTTCACCTAATAACAAATTATTTCAAGTATGTCCAGAAAAATAAACCAAAGTCAGCATGAATGGAAGGTATAATCTTGTGTTCACATTCGTTTTGTGCTTACTGGCTACTCATCAGTAGGAGTCGGTATTACACAATTAATCCACTATATATTTGGGTGTGGAATGTTGGGCAATTGGTATATATATTATATATAGTGAGTTGGCTTTGAAGGCGCATTTTAGAAGACTTTATATGAAATTAGCTCTAGTACCGCAGGTCTACACATTCGTATAGGAGATTTACCGTCCAATTGTCCCACATTCCTCAACAAAATATATAGTAGGTATTAGGACGTAATACCGACTCCTACTGATGAGTTGCCAGTAAGCACGAAATGAAGATGCGCATAAGATTATACCCTCCGTTCATGCTGAATTTTGTTTATCCATCTGGTAATATTTGAACTAATTTGTTACTAGGTGCGCAACACTTGGTACAAAAATCCAAAAGATGTACGTTCAATCATGGTGAAAATTTCTAAACCAAGCACGAAGCCTGCAGACTTGTTTACACCTTTTAAAGAATGTGTCTCTGCATACATTATTCAAGTTAACATTGCTAGCTTGAAATAATCATCAACAAATAATGTATTTTGAACTTCTGCAGTATAGAAAATCAACTTTTATTCACATATTATTATAGCATTAAAACGTTTCTGGGTTGTAACAGCTGATACTGTGACCAACTATTAAAAACGCTTAACAGATTTAGAGTTGAATCTTTATGTTATTAAAAAGTATAACGATTGGACAAGTAGTTTAAAAAGCATCAGTTTGTACTTTCGTTCATTACATGCGTAGTAGTTCTATCGAACGCGTCTTTTTTGCATAATCGATTATTTGATCATTTAATTCATAGGGCAGAGCGGACAGCTGATTTTTCCTAGTTTTTTCACTTTCAAAATACTCGACCGCCTAGGTACTAAAAGGTGGACGTCTAATCTACATTTATTAGACTGTGATGATAATGCTCGATTTCACGTTGAGAAATATCATTTTATTACTAATTTTTCGTGCCATTTATCATCACGAGAAAAATTTAATTCCGTATAAAAAATTGAAGTATAGTTTGGTTTTCCTGTTAAGTCATGCTGTTTAAGCACATTTTTAGTCAGTAAAGGAGTTAACTGACAATATTGATTGATAAATGTGATAACCTTTTGACAAATTAGTTGTTCTAAAGTAGCTTTGATCACATTAATATTTTACAAATCATAAAAGTCAAAGTTTTCTAACATATTCAATTTTGCTTTTTCAAACTATTTAACGTATTTTCTACATTTGAAGTTTAAAACCAATTAATATGAAATTCGAGATAGTAAGAGATTTTCGATTTAGAAAAACTTGCGTTTGTTAGAAACAACTACTATGCTTTATCCATCCGTGCTTCGACAGTGAATTACAATAATGAAATTTAAATTCGCATGTAGATGGATTGAATAAACTGTTTCAAGTAAAGGAACACGATTTTCTCACTTTTAAAGCTATTTGTGTTACTTTTCACCATGAGAAAAACTTGATTCCATATAAAAATAAAAGCATTGTTTAAAGATTTTCCTTAAAGTCATATGGTTGATGCAAATCTTTGAAGAAGTAATGGAGTTAATTGACAATTTTACTTGACAAAGGTGATATTATTTGTCTGCTTAGTTGCCTACATTTAAATTTGGTGAATAATAAAAATTCCGTTTCTATACGGTTTCTGAGTTAACTATTAATGGTAATGCAGAGTTGAACATAATTCAAAACTATAATAAATTGGCAAATATGCGCTTAAATATAACGCGTTTTGTGCATTAGTCACTGAAATCACAGGCCCAACATTTTGACTATTTTAAAAAGACCTAGATCTGTCGTTTTTTTGCGGCTATCGTTGATGGTTCATAATAATGAATTTTATTGACTCACATAATTACTTGTTAAGTACAACGGAATTCTCTGGCCAGATAACATTTAGATCATACAGACAGTCTTCTTCAAAATCTCGTTTTCTTTTGTTCCTTCATCAACTTATAACGCGCTCAGATACAAAAAATTTTTTTGAGCATTTAATCTCATTATCCAGTTGGTAGTACGCGCGACACTAAGAATATGCCTACCTTTGCTCAGCTAAAATGCCAAGTTTAATCATTTGATTCGAAATGACTTTACAGAAGGTCTGCATCAGAAAGAAATTGAGTTGCATTAAATCATATTTTTTTTAAGAGTGCACCGTTTAATAATTATTTTCTAAATGAAGGAAAAAGTTTTCAAACAAAGCGTAACCTGCAGATACCTGATTTTAAACTATTTTCATTGAAAGCAAACACCATTTTTGCATTCTTCTGAATATATCTGTGGCAAAATCGGTGTAATCTAACACGCGTATTTGACACTAAAGTTGGACACTCCACTTTTAGGACACTATGAAGATGAAAAATTGACTAAACTGATATATGTAAAAATTATAAATTTGGATTTTACGTTTATATTACAGCGTTCAAAATCTAGTGCAATTATAGTAGTGCAGAATCGTGACATTCATTGGTTTTACTAGACAAGCTATCAATAAATGCAGATCTCGCCCAAAAATTGTCTGGATTAGCAAGTTAGATAACGCATGGTCGTACAAACCGTTCCGCATGTCGATATTCATTTTATTTACCTATGATGCTTTTTAGAGTTAAACAATTACTTTTCGATATTAATTTTGGAGTTGTTGGAAATGAAAGTTTTAAAATTCAACATATGATGAAATGTTGCTGTTTTGCGACAAGCATCAATTTATTATTGTTTTCTGAGTAACAAAGAACCGTAGCGGGAGTAGTGAATATTGTAAACTACCTATGCTACCCATTTTATTTGTTCAAATGATTAATATTTTGCGAATTCAGAGAGTTTATAGACACTTGTGTCGTACAGCATACTTTTGTTAACTGTTACTTTTGGTTTCAAAGGGGTGTCATTCAAAGTATAAAATTCTTTTCTATTCATAAAATCAGCATACTTTAACACGCATAATTAGCGCTACCGATTTATTTCCAATTTAAGCAGAATTGCAAAAACGCAACCTGCCAAAATGAAATATTTGAAAATATTGAGCTTAAATTTTGCATGTATAATACCGATTTTAACATCAAGTACAATTATAGTTAAAAGTTAAATATTGGGCAAAACGATTTCATAATATTTAAATTGTTGTTAAGTATATAATTGATTCATTAGATGAGTTGAAGGGTGAAAATGTAAGTTTAAATCCTATAAACTCTAGTTGAATTACAAATATTTTTTTACAAAAGATTTTATCTTTATAGCTTTGATTGTTTCCTAATTCCAAATAATTAATCAATGCCTTCCATCCAATGCCTATAAATGAAAAAGACTGAGCAACACTTCTGTAAGACAATTAAAACTTTAGGTATATTTCGTCAATTTATAAAAATGCATACAATCCGCAAGATGATTTTGTAAATTAAAACGAGAAAGTAAATAAATCATTCAGATTATTAATTAGCGCGATTTTCAGGTATCCATGTTTTGTAGTTCAGGTTGATCACAGTCCCTATGTAGTCATTTGCAGACACTGGACTGACGTAGTTTGCATTGCCTTTTCGCAAATCACATTCGTTGGTATCATTTATGGACGCATTTACTCCAGAAATAGCGAGATTTGTATAGGCCTAAAAATATTTTACAAAATGTAATTGTGAAACTATGGTCAAAACAAATATTTTAACGTGTCCAGCCCTAATACGGCAGAAAGAAAATAAATTTAATGTAGTATTATATTTACAAAATCGCAGTAACGTGGTATAAATCCGTTCTTAATTTATCCTACATAATAAACTAGATTTTCTCCAACCTAAACTGTAAAGTCTTAGTTTGTGTTATAGATAAGACCTATTTATACATACAAGGACAAAATATTAAAAATGCATTTAGATTTATTACTTCTCCTTTTTTAATCATGTTTGCGGATTTTAAATAGGCATATATTCCATTTAAAAAAACAGTGGCAAAACATAGCAAAAGTACTTCAATATATCTGCTTTGATGCATATTAAAATTCAGTAAACATCAATAGAGAACTATGGTAAACTGACAAAACGAGGATCAAACACAATGCAAGTATTGTGTATATAAAATAGAATAGGTGTTTATTTCATGAACGAAAATGTAATTTTTAAAATAAGTAACATCACTGCTGACACAATTAAAGTTTCCTTAAGTGAATTTTAGTGTGTTCCGTTACCTTTTGCTCATAGCATTGCTTTTCCGTCTTCTTTGTACCAGGAATATGTTCGATAAAGTCGATAATTGTTATGTTGATGTTATTTGGTCCAGCAAAACGATTGCTTGCTCGTAGCCAACTCAGAAATGCCGTGTTAGCCCGTGTAGACAACTTGCTCAATTTACCGAAAAATATGTGCGTCAAAATGTAGGTGGTAGTAGGTGTAAGCACGCCTTGGTGAACTGCAAATTGATTCTCGTTCCTTCCGGAGTGTTCCTTCCTTGTGGTTGTTTTTGGTAATTAAATCGAATTGAAAACGTTAAGACGCAGTATTAGAAGGTATGTGAAGGTTCCAAATATGTAGTTTATACAAAAATTAGTAATCTAGGCGTAGGCACAAAAGATTTTAATCCGTATATATGTCTCTTCAAAGACAAACTTTTTAAAAAAAGAAAAGGACCAACAGGGCTATCGGGACAAAATCGTAAGATATTTAAAACGGAAATATGTGTTTTGTTTAAATTAATCTGCCTCCACTTACTAAGAAAATATTTCATATTTATTTTTCGTTTTTATTTTTTTGTCAGATGTAATTAGTTACCGGTATAGGCGTTTAGCATTTTGACTATTTCTAGACGATTTAACTGATGGTCTAATCTAACTAAATTTCGCCTTTTTGGCTAATAAAGTCCATAGTTCACAGAATCGTAGTGTAAACGAAAATCTTTGAACTAGACGAAGAGAGCGTTCTTTTTGCAAAACTTAGTTGCACTAGCTAGGAACGGCAGTGGGGCTCGAATCAATGACCGACTGTGGTTAAGTCAATTTTCTGAGCACCGAACATTTAGAAATGTAGTCAAAGCTTACATTACAAATTCATGATAAGCAGAAGCCAGAAAATGACAATGTCAACCGATTTAGGTGACATCCTAACAGGTATGTCATAATACCACCTGGTTGTAATTTTAAATTTTCCTTAGAATACCAGGTATTAAAAAGAGACTCCTAAATATGATGTAATAAGGAGTTTCTTAATTCATAAATAAGTCTTTAAAACAGCAGCTATAAAAATAACGCTTAATGGAGCACGAGAGCACATCGGTATGAGATTAAAATTGAATATTATCAATAAATATATATCTTCCCTATGAAAATATTTCAGAGTCTAATAACAGGCAGAGCTAAAGTTTGAGTACTGCTAACGCAAAATGACCAAACGTATTTGCTGTGTCGTTTAATTTCTAATTAATTAATGATTAATGAACATTAATGGCACATAGTTAATTTTATATAAACGAACAATGATTAATTGTGTGGGTAATGCTAATAAATCAAATTGGTAAACTTGAGGTAAGCACCGCCCTCTTTTAGTTAATTAGCTGTACAACATAACGAAACTCCCACAAGTCGCGCATAATGACGCGTGGTTATCATCATGACACAACGGCAAACCGGCTAACAAGAATCAAATTTCAATTATTAAATAAGGTATGGAAAATCAGATATGCGTTTCTTACGCATAGTAGTCTCTTATACATTGCAATTTTTTGAAAATGACAGTTGCGCAACATCTTTAATGCCAGGAAAATATTTTTGCAGCTTTCGCTATAAGTATATAAGTTCAACAATTAAAATAACCATTGATACGCAATAGGAATGTTAGTTACAGCTTACATTACTCATACTTTACGAGTTTGAGCCAGAACATAAATTTTTAAGTAGCTTCTAGAAAAGCTATCCTGTTCTTGGATGTATAAACTCTTGTTACATTATTAAGGTATCCCTCGGGAAAACGGCTGTGAGAATGCATAAGATGAGATCATATCTTCTTGAAAAGTAAATTGTCCTTCCTTAGTCTCTAAATTGTTTGATTTACATTGTTAGCAGTATTTGCCCTTAAATTTGGAACCGTTGTCTGGAATCTAGACGGCTTCATTTTTTACAAATTGTTTATTTCATAATCAAAGGTACAAATCTTCAACTGTCAAACACGTTTTCATGCTTATTTTATCCTTCGCTAATAAAAATATCTAATATAAATCAAGACGGTTTAGCCTTATTCTGCCATAAAGAGCTCAATCAATTTAAAATTATACGTTAAAAGAGCGTAATGTAATTTATTGACAACTCGAAAGCACACATCTGCCGTCTTCTGGCGATCGATAATTGTTCGATATTGTGGTGTTCACAAGCAAAAATTGCCAGTTGAAAAATAATAAAATTTGTATTACTTGACTATCTTAATCACGCTTAGTTATTTGCTCAGCAGATATTACTTCGTGTTGTTTATTGTTGCACGCATTTACTTTGGTTTAAAGTATTTCTTAATGCATTGATCCAAAGTTAGGTTTGGCATAACAGGTTCAATATTTATTTTAATTGGCTTCATATTGTCGATTTTATTTTTTAAATCGCAGGCTTATCTAACTAAATTGAGTATTTTACTTCAGCTAATTACCGTTTGAGATAGAAGTTAAAAAGTTCGAATTTTTATTATGAGACTTTTTTGCAATTAAACAGTTGGGTATGTAACTGTATATTGCAAAACCTTTCAAAATGGATGTATATCAATTGTAAGATAATTTTGTTGCAATTTTAGGTTGATGTCCTTATAACAAAAATTTGTATTACATTTTAAGGTGAACGATATAAATGTTGGTGCTTAACTTGACAGAGAACAATTTTTTTATAACGAGGCAAGTGGCTGTTTTGAGCAAAGGATACTCATTTTTAAAAATAAAAGTGTATAGTTTCTCTATTCATGCAATAATCGGATACATTACAACACATGGAAAATGGATTTATCGCTGCTAAACTAACTTTGACCTTTGACCTCTGCAGCTTTAAATAGTTTATTACTTTTATTTCGATTTTGTGACTGATAGATTTTTGGAGGAAACCTTAAATCTTATAATTCTGGGTTCCTAATTGGCTTTGTATTGTGACTAAAGTATTCGAAAATTTAATCGTGCTACGATGTTGAAATGTTGTTTAAAAGAAATAATGCTTTGTGCGACAAGATGCTGCAAGATTACCTGATCCGCCTTTTTCTAAACAAAGATTTTCAATTCTTTGTCTAATTTTTTTCGAGTTATTGTGTTGCGCATTAATTAAATCGATCACTCATCAAACAAAATATCGGTACACAACAAAGCAAGTGAGAGATTTCTTTTAAAAGGCTTCATTTGTACTTTTTATTGACTAACTCGTATCATTTATTGACAGACGTGCATGGCGTATATGTAAGTCTATAGCTGTCAAACATTTCGTGCAACATAATTACATGCACGTGTACATCCATTAAAGCGAAATTACAATGGCTGAATCTCAGTTCATTTTTCGTATGCGTTAACGTTGGGTGTGTGTACGCAGCTTCCAACTGAATACGTTGATAATATCATTCTTCCGAAGTTAACTAATGTTTATAGTTTTCATGTGAAATGACCTAATTAAGAGCGATGACTATGGTAAGGGAGGGAGAAATATAATACAAAGTTTGAACAACTGTAGTAAAATCATCCCAGAAGAAATGATTTAAAACGCCCCAGCTTCAAGTAAATGGCATACGACGTTACAAGTCAGTTTTGGTACCAGGATAGCTGAGTTAGTACTGTTGGGAGGCCCTTAACAGGGTCGGTCTTGCGTTCTCAGGCAAATGCCGAAAAGGTCAGTTGGTGTAGCAGTGTCCAAAAGTATTCCTGGATACTTGAGACCAGCTCTGGTTGACTTGGGTTGTGGTTCCTTCTGTTGTGGCGTTGAAATCCGTTGTGAGAGATTAGCTGAGTAATCTCGTTGAAGTTCTGCAGTAACGGGCTCGTAAATTGAGTTGAATTTATTTTACGCAATATGTCGGCGATTTGCTTTGTGTCGTTACACTTTGCGCGACAAGATGCTGCACGATTACCTGATTCACCTTTTTTGAACAAAGTTTTTCAATTCTTTGTCTCATTTTTTTCGAGTTATTTTGTTGAACATTAATTAGATCGATCACTCATCAAACCAAATATCGGTACATGACAAAGCAAGTGAGAGATTTCTTTGAAAAAGCTTCATTTGTACTTTTTATTGGCTAACTCGTATCAATTATTGAGAGACGTGCATCGCATATGCGTAAGTCTATAGCTGTCAAATATTTCGTGCAACAAAATTACATACACGTGTATATCCATAAAAGCGAAATTACAATGGCTGAATCTCAGTTAATTTTTCGTATGTGTTAACGTTGGGTGTGTGTACGTAGCTTCCAATTGAATACATTGATAATATCGTTCTTCCTAAGTTAACTCATGTTTATAGTTTTTCATGTGAAATGACCTAATTAATGGTAAGGAAGGGAGAAATATAATACAAATTCTGCACACCTGTAGTAAAATAATCGCAGAATAAATGATTGAAAAGTTTGTGCTTTAATAATAAGCCTAATTAAGATGTAAAACACGAAATTACTACTGAATATTAGATCAGAACAATATAGAAAGTATAGATGATTATTAAGATATAAGTTCGATAATAAGTGCTTCACGCAATAAGGACATTAGATACAACAACAAAACAGTAAATAACAGATTAAAATATAAAATCTGACATTGCAAATTTTTGTGAAATAGTTTAATATGCCAGAAATTTATAGCATCATACGTAAGTTAATATTAATTAAATGTTCTTAAAATTTTACTGGAGTTAGCATTGATTCTGATTCATTTAGTATTTATGACTAAATTCGTAATAGAGCCTCAATATTTTTCACCGCCATTTCATTCATCATGTCATTTTTTGACTTAATTTCAATAGACTTTCTAACCAATTCTTTTCTTCTTTTTTTGAAATTTGCTTGCGGAGTGCCAGCTTCATATTTTCCAATGCCACGTTTTTTGTACGCAGGTTCTAGCCTTGCACAAACAGTTTCACGAAGATCCGATTGATCACAATTTCCATTTCCTTTTTGTCTTCGATCGGGCTGGGTATGTGTGATAGAACCACATTTCCATTGGGACGAATACAAACCCACTCCGATTGAAGACAAAAAGTAAATGGAAATTGTTATCAATCGGATCTCTGTGAAACTGTTTGTGCAAAGCTAGAACCCGCGTATGCAAAACGCGGCATTGGAAAATCCTTTTCTTTGTTCGCAATGTCATATCGATATATATCGACAACCATCGCAGTTACTTTTATACCCAGCTTCCACTGACTGATTTACAAGATGAGACCTTCTATTATATAAAAATTTCAATGCATTTCTATGTTGATCTGTTAATACCTTAATTAGGCACATGATTTCATCCATATTCATGAGATTACATTCTCGGTATGGTATTTCATAAACAGTTGATGTGTCTAAGAGTTCAACTTTACTTCTATGGTTGGAAAGTTTAATTTGCAGAAAAAGGGACTGTCGTAAAACGGTTCGTATGAAAACTAATTTAATTATGCAGACATGGATAAATATTCGGTATTAATTGTTACTCCCTTACATTAACAAAAGAAAAGATGTCGGATGTCGGAGGTAAATTTAATTCTAAATCCAAGCACAAAAAATATGATAATGTGATGGAGGATCAGTTTATTAGAAACGTTATAGACTAGCGTTTAAAAAATTATATGTGCTAAATTGTTCGCAAAAATTACTGAATAAATGAAATAGTTTTTTTGGGCTCATTTTGAAAGAGTTTTAGTTAAGAAGATGAAGCTTAATAGTTATTTGCTTTAAATCTAGGCTACCGAATCCCCAGTCAGTTGGAATTATCTTAAACATATTACAAGATTTGGCCTAAAAATTAATCCACCGTTAGATACTGAGTGTAAGAAGTGTATTGCGATGCAAAAATAATTTTCAAAAATGACAATATAGCATGCCTAAATGAGTAATTAAAAATGTTATTCTTATTTTTTAATGGTGAAAGTGTCCATTCTTTTAGGCCGATAACGTGTTTTGACTGTGAAATCCGATAAAAATCAGATGAGTGGCTGATAAAGTCAATTGAAAAAATACAGCTGTTGCTTAATGATATACATAACTTATGTAACATCCTGGCTCCAATAATAATTGGAATTACGCTGTTCTATATTTTTTTTGTGGCGCACCACCCAAAAGCTACGATATCAAATAAAACAATTCATTTAATCAAACCGTGTTCCGAATTTTAAGCAAATCCTCTGGTATAAATGTGAAAAGATTAGTAACTATAAAAACGAGCAAATCGAATATGAATAATTTAAACACAATTCTTATTTCAAACCAAATTATCGTATTTAGATATTCCATTTTTATTAGAATTTACGTGAAATTCCGCCGATTATCCTATTGTGTACATTTTACATTCATAATGATGTTAGCTAATTAAACTCATTTTTTACTGTTACAGATACATGAAAGTTTCTCCAATTATATGCCTGCAGAATGCAAATAAGTTAATAATGTCTATTTACCTAGTTTTAGAATGATTGCACGGCTTTACAATTTGAAACTGATTTTCTTCTATGCAATAAAATTTCAATTTGCTAATATTAATATAATGTCATAGTATAATAAATTATTTATTTAATATTTGTTTTGCTGTAGCAATAGCCACATTTGGGTTACTTGGCCCGGTCACATAGGCAAGTAATTTGATTATTGCACATGACATTATCGGTTGCACTGTCTGTAGCAATAGCTACTTTTGAGGCCGAGAACGTTCCAATTGTCCTATCTAGGGCTGAAATGAATACAATAGGAAGTCTACGTAAAAGTGCACGAATTAAGATGAAGCAGTCAGCACAATGGTAGCAGCCTTTGAGCCGCAGAAGTAAATATAAATAATAAATATGTTTATTTTTTTAATAAATTGGCGCGCTTTACACGAGAAAATTCCCTTATATAATTGATTAAAAATAAAGCATGATGTTGACTTGAACAATGACTTCTGACGGATTAGAAAACTTAGTAAAAATGCTATCTGCACAAAAAACGAACACCTTTACTACCGAGTTAGGGTTAATAAAGTCTCGGCTGGACGGCAGACTTATAACAAATTCTGAGAGAATCCGCATAAACGACCCAAATAACATAGGTGAAGTCAACACTCAGATATCATCAATCTGCAATATTCACAAGTAATAAATCGAATACTGCAAGGCGATAGATTGGAAAAGTCAATATACAATACTTCCCCAAATACACACATTTATCCTTAAATTAAACAAACATTTGTTGCGCCGGCGATGATACGAGTTATTTATATCCAGCCTTGTCCGTGGCAACTTCTAGACGTATGTGAAGAGTTCCAAATACAGATGAAACTGGTCAACTGGATGAGTTGCCTTTTCTACATTATACAAAGTTTAGTTTATACAGACAAATGCATACATATAATGGGACAGGTGTTAATATCAATATCGCGAACTTTATTTAAATAATTTAGCCTTAAATATTTAAAAATTTATGAAATTGTGCACTATGCATTTAATTCGCTCTCTACTTTTCTCCCCTATGTGATGTCATAATGTGCGAAATGCAAAAACTGAGTAAGTAGTAAAACTAAAATAGGTCAAAGTAAACAAAATAAATGCAAACTTATGGCGAGTTTACATAGATTGTTATAAATAATGTTACATAATAATTTTACTATTCATTTTTTGTCTTCTTGGAAAGTTTATAGTTAGGTATTGAACTATATTTAAATAATTACGACCATCGTGGTAACGAGATATCTAGTTCCTACGTACGTAAAGGAGTTTGTAATTGTCATGGTAGCGATACCATGTATTTTTAGTTAAAAGAATAAAAAAAATTCGCATATATGTAGTGAAAGTAAAATAGTAGGATTATAGAACATGTATACTTTCGATAAAAACTCAACAGCATAAGATAATGAATGTAACTTAACTATTAGACAGATTTCGTTAGTATTGGTCAATCATCAGTATTAAATAGAAATGCCGCGATTGGTATTTGAAATCGAGAACATTTGGTTCAGAATCAAACAACTCACATCTTTAGGCCACACGAGCTCTACATTGCATGATCTCTAATAATATGTCAGCTTATGATTTCAGTCACTTTTTACTGAAGCTCGATTCTCGTGGATATCGCTTTCGTCCTACAGCTCCAACTAGCCATCCCAGTCATGTTATTATAAGACAAACACCATGGCACCTGGAGACGGGTATTGAAGTAAGGTATAGGCGCTGGTATTTATACGTATGTGTTTTAAGCATTAACTAAACATTTGTAAAAGATAGCAAATTCATTAATTAAATATACCGGCTTAGTAATTATTGAACACTCATGAGTTTCAGCGATCACCGCGGAGGTCTTTATTGAAACATAATAGCAATCATTTCAGTGTTTTTATGCATAACCGATACCATGTATTCCCTTTTTTACCAGTCATTCATTTAGGTAGATTCCCGTGGGTAATTGCCTAACTTTCAAACTAGCAATACCAGATCTGTCTCCTAAAGACAGACACGTTGTCTCTTCTAACAAAGTTATTTCTTTAACTAATGATGGCAGGACTTTATTATAAATACGTTGTCGTTATATACTTTATATCGCAAAAGTTAACAAATCCATCTTATCTAAAATGGCAGTTGTTTCCTCAATGAGAACTCATCAGTAATTATCGGATTTGCTGCGATCGGGATCTGAATCCGGGAGCATTTGATTTCTTCGTTTAACTCACGCCGCTATAGTGAATATAATAACAGACTACGAAGTAAATGTTTCCTGGATTGAGTCCTGTCCGCCTCAAAAATTCCAGATACTACCTGAAGGTCTCCTTGTAAGGACGGAAACGGTCTACTAGGTGAGTTGTCCCTGACGCCTTATTCAATACTTAGCTTATTGGGGAAAATGTATATATTATTGAATGGTATTCATATTGAGCTTGCAGCCTTGATTTAAATAATTATTAACACTACGTGCGCAATCAGTGATTGGTTAGGCTGATTTATACCTTTGATTTTTCTCAACAAAATTATTTTTTTAAATTTTACGTCCATTATTTTGACGTTCAATTTATCTGTCAAATGAGTTGTTGAAATAAAAATCTAAATTATCATACTAGCATAGATAAAAACGTTCAAATTTGAATTTTACAGATTGTTTTCCTTAAGTTCTGCTTTATTCTCATTTGTATGTATAATCAATAGAAGACCTGTATTAAATATTGAAAATAAAAACTAACGCATTCAATTTAACTTGAGTCAATACACCATGAAGCCTAAATCAATAACTTTTCTAGTTTTCGTTTAAGACAATGACGAACTCAATCCTAACTACAATTATACCAAATAAAACTGAACTCATTTTTGAATTTTGATAGATCGAATAAAACAAACAAATGTACCGTCCTATTATTCCACATTCTTCTACCAAATATATAGTGGTTAAAGGGCGTAATACCAGCTCCAACTGATGAGTCGCCAGTAAGCACGAAACGAATGTGCATGAGATTATACTTTCCGTTCATGCTGCCTTTGGTTTATCCTTCTGGTCACAACTGAACTAATTTGTTACTAGGTTCGCAAAACCTAATACATACTTACATATATATTAGTTCTTCGCAACAAACAGTATTTAACTGTAATATATTGAATTGAATGATGTCATTCTTACCGCGAAATGTGATAACTGATATCGATGAAGGCCAGAGTGTATGGTTTAACTGGAGTAACAGGTGTTCGGAAATTGTTGTAATTCTCAATTTGGGTGAACTTTAGCATAAATTTATATCCATCAGGTTGGTATGATGTACCGACTCGGAAACCATAGTGTTTGTATCCGGTACTCATCGATTTCAAAAAAGGTATCAGTTACTAACACAATAGCCATAGTGTTAGTATCCTTTACAGACTCGGTATATGGTGTGAGTTGGCATTGAAGTCGCATTATCGTTGACTTTAGATGATGTTAGCTTCACTATTACAGGTTTACAAATTCGTCTAGGAGATTGTACCGTCCTATTATTCCAAATTCTTCTACCAATTATATACCGGTTAAAGGGCGTAATACCGGCTCCTACTGATGAGCCGCCAGTAAGAACGAAACGAATGTGCATGAGATTATACTTTCCGTTCATGCTGCCTTTGGTTTATCCTTCTGGTCACAACTGAACTAATTTGTTACTAGGTTCGCAACACCTATTACATACTTGAATATATATTAGGTCTTCGCAACAAACCGTATTTAACTGCAATATTCGTGTGATGTTTGTTTTATAATTTATAGTTGCGACAGTGGCTCACATTAGTCGCCTACAAAGTAGAAATTATATTTTTAAACGAATTTAATTAAATTCGATTTTACGGCCGACGACGCAACTCTGTAATGAGACGAATGCCCTATTTAAATATTTAATTTGAAATGATTTAATAGAAATTATGAATAAGTTAAAGTAATTTTATCGCCATTTTTCTCTCACTAACGTGCTTAATGAATACTTAAAATTCATTCATACGAACTTGTTTAATTCGTTGGTCATAACCAATTTTATGTTAAATAAATAAGACAAAACTAACAATAAAATTATTTATTTCTCTATGTAAACTCTTAGCTTATAATAATAACAAGTGAGGAAACGTTCACTAAAATAAGTTTACCGTTTCATTTGCAGTCTACGTTTTTTCATTAGAAATCATTTTATCGATATTTTAAGAAAATGCCTCATTATTTCTAACACCATGTTCAATTGAAAATACCGGAATACTTTGATAATGATCAACATGTGCTTTGATATTTACTCTCACCTTGGCAGTAAAGAAAACGCTTTTTACATTGTTAAATTTGCTTAAATGTATTTTTTTATTCGTAATCCTAAAGTGGAGGGTGAGAGGCGAGCATAATTCAAATGAAATTAAGACACATTTTAAATAAATATTGGTTGCGCGGGCGATTGTAACAATTTTTAAAATGTAGGTTTCGATTTGATCCAAACACCTGCCACATTATGTACATAAATTTGTTAGTACAAACTAAGTACCTTATAGTGTAGAAAAAGCAATTAATCCATTATATCGGTTTCGTCCTTATTTAGAACTCATCAAGTACTGGCCAGAATTTGCTGCGGACAGGGCTTGAACATGAGCACATCTGCTTCGGAGCTGTCTGCTCTAACTATTGAGCCACCCTGATGCACAGTGGTTCAAACAACAGATTCTGAAGCTGATGTGCCGAGGTTTGAGCCGTTTTCGCGGCAAATTTTGGACAGTACGTAATGAATTCCCAGTAAGGACCAAACCGGTCTACTGGATGAATGTCCTTTTCTACACTATACGATTCTTAGTTTATTGTGCAAAATTTGTGCACGTAACGGGGCAGATGTTCATGTAAAGCTCGTAATCTTGATTCAAATAACTACTTCGTTATTTATTCATAGCAGGTTTGCCTTTCAAAGTTGAATATTCCTAAGTAATTAAAATCCAAGGTTAATTTTTAACATACCCATAATTTCGATCAAGATAATCTATCATAGTTGAAGAGTCAACAGTATTCGGCCAGAAAGAGACAATTTGAGAAGGCTTCCATATGTAGTATTCGTCAAAAATTATTCTTGAAAAAATTATTACTTGTTTTCTTTGCATCCATATCTCAGAAAGGCTAGGTACGTGTGTTGTTCGCGGCAAAGCAATATCACTGAAAAGCTTCATGATTAAAAATTTTACAAAAAAGTATTTAAAAAAATAATTCATGTGAATTGAACATTTTAAAATAAAAGGTAGACTTCAAAGTACAAAATCACCTTGGCGATTTTCATTGATTCGAAAACTATACAACATGTAGCCTAATATAAATGGTCGATTATACGGAAAAAACGTTGGAGATTTTCTCAAATAAAACGGTTATTTATAGTTTATCTGACTGAAAGCTACGCCGTTCTTTTTTGTGTAGGAAAATTATGAACCTTTTATATACTTATATAAACTTTGCTCTATAAAGCGAAATTTCCTCAAAGATAATCTAGAATTTTTTTCCTTTTTGATAGGGCGGTTGCACTTTAAAATATTAAATTAATCCATGCTTAACAAATCTCAACTTAAAGCATTAAATTTTACCGACTTGAAAGTTGAAAAACGTAAAACATTAAATTTAAAAGAACCGCAAGACTTTGATACTATTTTGGTAGGTTTAAAACAAATAAGATCATCAAAAATATATGCTTATTCTGACAAGTGTATATATATATATAATGAGATTGAAGTTAATATCAAGATTGCAACTCTGATTTAATGACGCGTTTCGACCTTCCATAATGTTCATCCGAGTACGACGGCAAACTGAATAGCGAGGATCAAACCGCAATGCATATTTATGGAAGGCAAAATTAGATATGCGGCTCTCATCTCCAGTAATCTCGCACACATTGCACTTCAATGGAAATGTCGGCTGCACAATTACTATGCAATCACAAACATTAACGTTTTTGCAGCTTCACACACATACACACACTTATACATGTATATATATATTTATATATATATATATATATATATATATATATATATATATATATATATATATATAGGTAAGACAATTAAAAAATCATTGATTGCGCAAGTAGTAGTATCAATTCTTTAAATCCGTTTGTGAGCTTTAATTAAACACCAATTTTGTTGTATTTAATTAGTTCACGAACAACTTAGAACGGTTGCACTTTAAATTATTTAATTAATCCAAATTTAACAAATCTCAAGTTAAAGTATTGAATTTTACCGACTTGAAGATCGAATGGCGTACCACATTAAATTTTAAACAATCTCAAGACTTTTTGATACTTTTTTCATAGATTTAGAATAATTAGATTAAAAAAATTACGCTTATTGTGGATTTGACCGCATTTTTTGTGCGGGACAATTGATAGCACTCTTAGGTCGGTAAAATCTTGAATTTTGATCATTTTCAGGTGCTCTGCTTATTGGCTTCGATTGATGGGTTCTCACTTGGAAGGCTTAAAAAAGAAGGGACAAGTGAGAACCCATCAATCGAAGCCAATAATCAGAGCACCTGAAAATGATCAAAATTCAAGATTTTACCGACCTAAGAGTGCTATCAATTGTCCCGCACAAGAAAAATGCTGTCAAATCCACAACAAGAAGGACAGCACTGCGCAAAGAGATTCATCATTTAAAAATTATAATAATTCTGGCAAGTGTATACATATAATGGAATTTTAGTTTAAATCAAGATTGAAACCTTGGTTTAATTATTATCAAAGCCCCTGCAACCAATGATCGTTTAATTTTAAAGAATGATTTTTCAACTGGTTACACCAACGGGTGTCTTCATTCGCAGTACAGCCGAACACTAATTTACAAAATGGGCATTAAAACAACTGTTGGAACATTAGGACTGAAACAAATTTATCTGATTCCGACATGTAGTGGACAATTCTAGTTATCGTTGTTTTTCTTTAAGTTAACTAGCGTAGAGCCGAGTGATTGGGCTACATAGTTCAGTTATTAGTGTAAATCTCTGTGAGGGTGACTCTGATCTGAATCGTGTTTTTTATGGCTTTCAGTACCAAAATACATGGGAAATGAATGGTTGTTAATGATAAGTTCCCTCTTTTTGAATAAGGAACACAATATGAACGGATAAACATTGTTCTTGTGCGTTTCATGTCAATCTAAACGTTTTATCAATATTTCATTATTCCTATCTACAGAAAAGAATTTTAATTCGCAAGTGGACCGATCATTCCAGGTTATCGGGGATTCGCTAAAGTTTAAACAACTTCAACTTTCACAGAAGCAGACTTTATAACACATTCGTTTGTGAAAAATAAGGTGAAACTGTCAATTGTTCATGACAGCCTCGTAATAGTAAGCCTTAATTTGTTTCAGCGACTGCGAGAGGAAGCCAGACTTACCAGATCAAGAATTCGGAAGTAACTTTCTATGCTATCGGCCATTTCGTAGAAATGATTAAAATCTAGCAGCACCACTTCGTGCGGATTTCCATTCAAAAACTCACGCACCTGTTGTAGGTAAGAATAAAGAAAATAAAAAGAAAAGTTTGTAAGCAAATGTGATGAGGTTGAATTTACAAATTGGTACTGAAAAAAGGCAACTTGCTATGTTGGCGTTTAAACGAAAACTGGTAACTTTTTACTATTTCGCGCAATAAAATGAGATATAACACTGGAATTCTGTTCAAGCTAAAATTCCATCTGGATTATTAAAAAAATTTTAAATGTAAACTTTTAACATTCATAATTTTTTTTTTCTTTCAAAGTTACTAGTACCGTGAAAGTGCGGCTGTTTTATTGTTATTCATCTGCCTAATGGAATGTGCGATATTTTAAAGCATAATCCAGCCTCATTGGAGAGACAAAATTTTGCAAAAAAAAAATAATAAGATCAGAAATATGCAATTATACATTCATCATTGCTAGGTCGGAACACAATTTGGCATTTGCCGTGTGCACAGTTTTCGCTTTCTATGCAAGTGCCACGGTTAAAATAACAGACTTTTATTTTTTTTTAAATGCATAAAACG
This sequence comes from Eudiplozoon nipponicum, assembly GCA_029291075.1. Taxonomy (NCBI): domain Eukaryota; kingdom Metazoa; phylum Platyhelminthes; class Monogenea; order Mazocraeidea; family Diplozoidae; genus Eudiplozoon; species Eudiplozoon nipponicum. The sequence goes on from JAQBSW010005208.1 coordinate 40,007, forward strand.
TAAACTTCATGATGAAATACCTTCAAATGTATGGGTTATTTAAAAAAAAGTTTATTATATTAATTAGTCAGACCTCAACTAGAGCTTTGTCTATTTCAACGGCATACTGACCATGCACGAAAAATATGTCCTGATCTCTTTTAAGTGAATCCCTGCGCAAAAAATCTAGCCGTTCTGACCAGGTTAGCTCAAAGGTATCTGACATTTTTCTGCTGTTTACTGCAAAGCCGTCAACTATACTGTTAGAACTTTTCGGTAGCGCTATTTTTGAAGAATTTTTAGCCTCCTTGTTTTTAATTAGCTGCTCGTGCATCGTAAGGCTATGCCTATCATCTAGCGAGTATTTAAACTGGATCAATTCTTGCGAATTTTGTGTTGGCATGTCTTTGTTATATTTGCGCTTCTTACTGGAAACACGCAGATCAAAGTAACGAATTCCGGCCTCTAACTGCTCGCGTAATGTCATTTCTTGTGTTCGAGTCCATCGCGAGATAAAATGTCGACCAACCTTACCGAGCAAGGACAGATTCTCGATTTCAGGCATGTCCGGTGCCAATTCACTGGAGGCGTTAATCTCACAGGTGGCCGAATCATGGCTTCCTAGATAAGACACAAAACAAAAAAAAATGTACTGCTAATTAACAAGAAATGATTATAAATGAACAGGTTAAATTTACGTTGCACTAAATTGATAAAAAGTAACACCAAATATATTAACTATACATATACCGTTATCAAACAATCTCGGGTATTGGGCTTCAAAAACGTCCGTGTCCATAACGGTGAGTTTAAAAAAACCTTTTATAAAAAAATGTTTTCATATTTATATATAGTTCTTTTTATCGTGGTAGTGTTTGACTGGCATGGCGTGACAAAATTTTTGATTTAACGAATGATAATATTCGGCCAAGGAGGCACCGGTAAGTCATACTCCGTTCCAATCACGTAACAAATTTGTAACCTGGCGATCAGGATGCCTAATTGGCTATATAAGGCAGTTCGCTAGCCTTAAAAAGAAACGTACTGCACGGCAGGGAATAGATAAATTACCTTTCTCTTGTGGTGCGACACAAGGTGTTTGCATCCACTGTCTATCTGATTATTCCAGATATTTCGACTTCCTTTTGCTGAAGCCTTTTTTCAATGGAAAGCACATCACACAAACAATTTGACAACCAACATGTCAAGTGGAAAATTTAGTTTAAACTTTTCCATTTATAATTATTATTAGATCTCTTAAGCATAACTGTTTATTTAACTAGGTAAGTGTATGTCAAATTGGTTTGTGTATGTCTGCATGTGTACAGTCATCGAAATGAACTTAAAGTGATTTAATAACAAATACTGACGATTCACTAGATAATAGAACGTCATACCTGTTTGTATGTGTTCTCGTTTGTTTTGGATTGAGAAGTAATCAATTACTGCACATGTACACTCATCCCAGTGAAATTACAGCGATTTAGCAACATCTGACTATTCACTATATAAGCGAATGCCACGTACGTGTGTGTGTGTGGTGGTGGTTTGCATAAGACTGAGAAATATTCTGTTACATATAATTAGCGGCACGTGTATCTGTCATTCAAGTGAAACTAAATAGATAAATGTTTTTTCCTATTTTCATACTTCAGACCTATTTTTTTCCCAAATTAAGTACTTACGAGTGGCATTCTGGTGAAGATCCCGTGAATACCCGGGTGCAAAATTGAATTCGACAAAGATAGGACAGAAAGTTAAAATAAAAATAAAAACTGCAGTCATAAAAGAAAATTGAAAATTGTCTGCAAAAGAAAGGTAATAGAAATAGTGCAAATAAAAGTTGCATTTTCCCCCCCACAAACATATATGCTTGTTAAATACGACGGGATTGATGTTTACTTCAAACTCGCAAACTTGATTTAAAGAATTGTTACCACCACCCACGCAATCAATTAATGTTTAATTGTATTGTCTCTATATATGTGTTACGAAAGCTGCAAATAGTTAATGTTCGTGACTGCAAAGAAATTGTGCGGCCGACATTTCCAGTCTATTACAATTTATGCAAGACTATTAGATGTGAGAGTCGCATAGCTAATTTTCCTTTCCATATTTATTCAATGCGGTTTGATCCTCGATAGACAGTTTGCCGTCGTACTCTGATGATGGTCATGAAAGGTCGAAACGCGTTAGTGCGTGCGACTGACGGTAGTTATGCCATGTTGTTCGATGACTGGTTAAATACAACGGGATTGGTGTTTACTTCAAGCTCGCAAACTTGATTTAAAGAAAAATTACAGAGACGATTGAAATCAAATCGGGCAATGATGTAATGAATGTAACATTGGTAGAAAAATCATTATGTGTAATATTTAATTAAGCTTTTTCCATGGTACGAAAACTGGAAGTGGATGAACTGGAGTTAATTGTAAACCTGATTCAGAGACCCCGTTCATTGGAAATTGATTTAGAATTACCCACAACGATATAAATTCCGACTTCCATCTATTCTTATCAATTAAAAAAACATTGTTCAATAGATTGTACAGAGATTTACAAATCAATATGACAGTCGATGTGCTTTTCACATCTGGTCACAACTGAACTAATTTGTTACTTGGTTCGCAACACCTAATACATACTTGCATATATATTAGATCTCCGAAACAAACAGTATTTAACTGTTATATATTGAATTGAATGATGTCATGCTTACCGCGAAATGTGATAACTGATATCGATCTAGGGCAGAGTTTATGGATTTACTGGAGTAACAGGTGTTCAGAAATTGTTGTAATTCTCAATTTCGGTGAACTATAGCATAAATTGATATCCATCATGTTGGTACCATGTTCCGACTCGGAAACCATAGTGTTAGTACCACGTACATTTTGGTACAAAAATGTTGGTATCGGTTACTAATACAATAGCCAGAGTGTTAGTATCCTTTACAGACTCCGTATATATATTATATAGTGTGAATTAGCGTTTAAATCGCATTTTCGTAGACTATATGATGTTAGCTTCACATTGCAGGTTTACACATTCGTCTAGGAGATTGTACCGTCCTATTATCCCACATTCTTCACCAAAATATATAGTGGTTAAAGGGCGTAATACCGGCTTCTACAGATGAGTTGTCAGTAAGCACGAAACGAATGTGCATGAGATTATGCTTTCCCTTCATGTTGATTTTGGTTCACCCTACTTGTCAGAACTGAACTAATTTGTTACTAGGTTCGCAACACCTAATACATACGTGCTTTACTCTAATTAAATACTTACGCTGATATATTTACTATATAAATCGTGACGTTATATAAGGTTTACATTTATTAATCTCACACATTCTTATAATTATATATATGTTTTTGCACAAATTTATGTTTTTTATGTTTTATATAAGGTGAAAATAAAGAAAAAAATAAATACTAAAGTTTTCTTATAGAATTCATTGTTAACCACAAGCACTTGTCTATAAAGGAAACATAAATATGGTGTTTATATATATATATATATATATATATATGTATATTCTTATATATATTCATTCTAAATAAATAAATATATATTACCGTATATGATATATGCACATATTTATTTATATCTGTCTATATATATAAATATATAGATATATATTAACATATATGATATTTACATATGTATATAGATGGAGAAATTGTTATATATTTATATAAAGTTTGGTATTAAAATATTGTAGTAATAAATAAATAATTAGATTAAAATCAATAAATAAAAAAATTAAATAAATATATATATATATATATATATATATATAATAATCAATAAAGTATAAATAAGGATTTAAATAGACTATATGCTGATTAAGAGACATTTGACTCACACTGTTGCTTATATTATAATTATATATGACTAAATATGTATTTGCTCTATAAACGCACATATTTATGTGTTTCGTAAATAATTATATAAGGTATGTTTAGAAATATATGCAAGATCACACTGTTGCTTATATTTATTTATACAGATGCATAATTTTTGTATGAGTTGTACATGTATATATCTGTATTTTATAAATTTATATAAGGTTTGTTAATGTTATTATATATAAATATATATATATATATATATATATATATATATATATATATATGTTTTTCATTTATATATATCCTGGATTTTTACTTGATTGTAGACAATTGATGTGGGTTACTTATAGTTTGCCCTTACTATCTCTTCCTTTCTCTCCTTAGTTAGTTTTAACCTAGGCGTCTCTCTGGCCTTCACTCTATCTATCGAGGTAACTTTTGCTCTTTGGTTCATCCTTCTGGTTATATTTGAACTAATTGTTACTAGGTACGCAATATCTAATAAGCAATTGCAAATATACTAGTTTTCTACAGTATCTGACAATAAAGTTTGCCGGTAGTTTTCAGTTTTGAATTTCAACTTTAATTACTGTGGCATCGCAACATTACAGTTATACCACACATGTTCGATACATTCTCTCTTCCCTCCTATTAACATTCTGCACACTAGATGAGATTATGTATACCGGGAATTTGAGATAGCTGCAATTGTACTGAGGTAAGGGTTGGTCTGCCATTTGTAGTATATATATATATATATATATATATATATATATATATATATATATATATATATATATATAAATTTGTTGAGTAGGTGTTTTTATGTACTTTTTGCATGGAGTTTTGAATTTTTTGGATAGATGTTACCACATTTGTTAAAATCTGCTACTGTTAGCATTGTACTGTGTGTGTGATTAGAGGTCTGATGATGACATGTGAAATTCCATGGAACGATGTTGAAGCCTTCTGAAGAAAGGGATGAATTCGCACCCAGCCAATAAGAAGTCAAAATCGATGCCTACTTGGAAATGTAGAACAATCGGATCTTTGCGAAACTGATAGTGCAAAGCCACAACCGGCGAATGCAAATCGCAAAAATTACTTTTGCTATTTGAGTATAAAATATCCGTTTATTAAACTTGTACCGTCCTTGTGTAAACTAGAATATAAAAGTTAACTTTGAGATCCTGTCGATAAATTTAAAAAATTCCTTGCATTTGGAAGCATTAACTTGGGTAAAATGTTATGAAGCTTCTATTTTTGCACATTTCATTGAGGTACATGGTGCAATCGTACTACGTGATCTTGATATTGTTTCCATCGCGGATTGAAGATAAATATTCAGATGGCCAGTTCTGGCATACCTTTATTTAAAACTCGTTTTGGGCGTGGTAGTAATCTCTAGCATCTGAAAAGAATATAAAAAACAAAGTCAAAGAGCTATTATTCTCAATAAAATCTAGGCATCCGACGTGATACTTTTGTATATGGGGAATTAACATATTGCAATGGATTGCATAATTTACCTGATATGATTTACCTTTTAAATCGTGATTGCTATGAGACAAGAACAAATGTATGCCATTTTTGCAAAAATCAATGAATTAAAACAGAAAGAACTATAATTGTAAGCATATTTGAGCAACTTATGCTCATAAATGTCCAATATATGCCATAAAAGACTATTTTTGTGTGTCTAAGAAATCAGTTAAATCAAAGGTGAACATTCAAACGTAAATTCAAACAGTGCTTGACTAACAAGCAATGACCCACATGAAACAATCAAAGTAATCTTAGTATTAAGGATTTCAATTTTCTTACCTTCTGATTTTCTGTATTTTAAAGTCAGCATTAAATGTACTATTAACAATCTTACGAAATTTTATAAAATATTTGCGCTTAAAATGATGCATTCTTACTTATTCTTTGTTTAACTTATTTAATCTACCAAATTGTAATTTTGAGTTACCACTGAAATATTAATAATAATGCTTAAAATTTCTAATAATATGCAAAAGTGCTAAAATACAGTACATTTTAAGATAGGATTAATGGAAATATATTTTTTGATACGTAACAAAAACGTGAGGTATAAATATGAAAAATAAAATTAATCAATAGACAAAAATCGAGGCCTTTGAAAAAGCCAGTAAAAAACCGATGTCAGAATGAATGCTTAATAACAAAAACGGTGATTCAGCAAGGGGAGGTGACAATCTCAAAGAGTCTAAAATTCGTATCTTTTTATCATTATTAATAAATAAATTTGTAGATAGATGGCATATTTTATGATTTAAAGTTCAGCTATATCTATGCTTTAAAGCATTCAACTTAATGTGAAACTAATTCAATCGTTACTAAAAGCAAGGGTAAAATATTTTTTCATTGCATAAATTAAATGCGAACTATTTTAATCATCGACATTTTATATTCATAAAAGTTATGGGATACGCAAATGAAGTTTATTTTAACATTGATTCATTAGACATTTTATTTTTTAAATATTTAACTATATAATTTTTGTGTAAGAAATAAAATGACATAGGTTAGACAAAGCATACTTTGTTAATTGGAACAAATTACTGTTTATTCCAATGGTTCAACTCTTTTGGAACCTTGTACCAGTATGCCTCTTCCACGCAAGTTTGTGGCGTTCACGTGTTGTAAATCGTCTGATTAGATTTGCCGTCGACAGGGTAAATGAGAAACTTCAAAAAGATTTATCTATTAATAGGCAAGCCTTCAAATAAATTTTCGGAGAACACAGACGCGTACATTTTCAATTATACGGGGTTGATTTTATCAGAAAACCAGAAAGAAATATTATCGCGTGAACCAAAATTCTGCTTCGTACTAAACGATATAAACCAAAGGACGGAGATAAGAACAAAAGTCGCAGAGGAGAATCTGTTTGCCGGTGTTACATCAATAAATTTCACAAGTAAAATGTTGCTTTATCCTTAAAACCGAGCTACGTCTTGCCCATGAGCATTTTCGAAGGAGACATGAACGGTTCAAAATATTAAAGAGGAAGCACATATAAGGACTTAGGTAATTGCAACAAAAAAAGAAATTAGAATAATGAAGCCTAACAAAGACTCAGATTTTGTACTTACAAATACCAATTATTATATTTATCAACTAGGCAATGTTCCTGATAACAAGCTGGCATTCAAATTGTGTAGTTAAATAGAGACAGATAGTAAACTACCGAGGATTTAATATTGTGTGCGATTAAAATACGTGTCGAGAAACTCAACGAAGAACCGACGATGCAAATATTAATGAAATCGATAAAATCTTATATCGTCCCATTCAATAAAAACGAGTCGGTATATAGGCGGCCATGATAAAGGGCATGTCGAAGGTACACGAAGTAGCTGGACAAGACACATGTCACCACTAAGACATATAATGACAATAATGAACTTTCCACGTCAAACGTTTTCGGGAGAACTAAAATAAGCCATACTACCAGTAAAAATCAAAATGCCAAATGATTGAGTTCGCGATACTTTTAACGTCATAGATAAAGTAAAATCGTAATGTGTCAAGAATAGAACGATTTTATTCAAAATCAATTACTTATTTGCAGGCATCCATGCTGACAAAACTATCGATTTCCTCTATACGTTCAGCGATTGTAACTTATCTCAATTCTATATATTGAAAAATCATCCAAAATTTGTTCTCAAAAATGCTCAAATCACTTCCAATGGACAGTATTTCATGAAAGTTGATGGGTGGCTAATATAATGCGTTAGTGTGTCTAATTTGAAACATCCAAAATTACAGCTACGTATTAAAAAATACTGCCATATATATCTGAGGTATACCAATTGCACTTATGCAATCGTAAATGTTTATGTCACAATAAATGGCATGCTTGAGGATAAAACAATAATTGATTGCGCGGGTGGTTGTAACTATTCTTTAAATCAAGTTTGCGAGCTTGAAGTAAACACAAATCCCATCGTATTTAGCCAGTCGTCGAACAACATAACAAAACTACCGCCAGCCGCAACGCACTGACGCGTTTCGACCTTCCATGCTCATCATCAGAGTACGACGGCAAACTGACTATCGAGGATAAAACCGCATTGAATATATATGGAAATCAAAGTTAGTTAGTGGTGCTTGCAAAGCACACAATTACTATGCACCATACTTATAATTATTTTTATTAGTGGTGCTTGAAAGCACACTATTACTGTGCAACATACTAATTATTATTATTATTATTACTATTATTATTATTATTATTATTATTATTATTTGTCTTCCGCACAAATTTTGGCGCGTAACTAGTCCCGCAGATATTGTCACAGACTCGCAAAAGAGGTGTCAAATTATGCGGCTTTTTAAGGAGAGGCATGCTGTGACTTTTATAAGCGACTGGAGGTACGATGTTTGCACACCGGGCGAAATATCGCCCGAAAAATCCCATAGAAAATGCATTGCGGCCAACTTTGACGGATCTTAGAAATTTGATTCGTTTACATAACAAAACTATCGTTTACAATTTTTCTGACTTGAGCTTAATAATTTGTTTGTTAAAACGGAGTATTTTTTGTAAATTGAGCACTTCTTTGTTTACATGCATGCAGCATGTGATGGTGTTTTTAAGCGAATCTCTACAGAGAGAGTATCTCATTTGCAGAATTTCCTTTTCTGTATATGCTTGTGGAGTTGTAGAATTCCCAACTCTTTCACCAAGTTATTTCTTTCTATTTAATGGGTTCGTCAGATATCTCATGGATTATTTCATATCAAGTCTTTGGTCTGTTTTCTAAAAACCACTCCAAGTAACCTAGAAAACTCATTGCAACACTATAGCAATCACCTCGATTACCCTATCAGCCACCCTGGGTAGCAACTGAGGGCCGAGTTTTGCCACTGCAAGCACCACTCACATTTTCTTCAGGAAATGTACATTCTAGTTAGTGGTGCTTGCCGAAGGCAAAGCAACACTATTACTATCTCACATACTTATTATTATTCTTATTCTTATTTTTATTATTCTTATTTTTCTTCCGTACAAATTTCGGCGCGTAACTAGTCCCGCAGTTTTTGTCACAGACCCGCAAAAGAGGTGTCAAAATTGTGCGGCTTTTTAAGGAGAGGCGTGCTATGACTTTTATAAACGATCGGACGAAGATGTTCGCACACCGGGCGAAATATCGCCCGAAAAATCCCATAGAAAATGCATTGCGGCCAACTTTGACGGATCTTAGAAATTTGGTTCGTTTACATAACAAAACTACCGTTTACAATTTTTTCTGACTTGAGCTTAAGGATTTGTTTGTTAAAATGGAGTACATTTGTAAACTGAGCACTTCTTTGTTTACATGCATGCAGCATGTGATGGTGTTTTTTAGAGCATCTCTACAGAGAGAGCATGTCTTTTACACAATTTCCTTTTTTGTATATGCTCGTGGGGTTGTAGAATTCCCAACTCTTTCACAAAGTTTTTTCTTTTCATTTAATGGGTTCGTCAGATATGTCATGGATTATTTCATATCATGTCTTTGGTCTGTTTTCTAAAAACTAATCCAAGTAACCTAGCAAACTCATTGCACCACTCTAGCAATCACCCCGATTACCCTATCAGCCACCCTGGGTAGCAACTGAGGGCTGAGTTTGGCCACTGCAAGCACCACTCACATTTTATTTAAGAAATGTACATTCTAGTCTAACAAATACAATTACATTGGCTTTTTTATGTGCAGCCTTCATGTGATAAACGATTTCCGAGGTTCAAGGTATGTGAAATATATATGGTATATTCATTAACAATCTATTACATATAAAACTTGAGGGATACCTCATTGGTAGCGTAGAGAAAATCTAATGTTTGTGCCTGGGTCTTTGCGTATGCGTACTTCAATATATGCGTTTCCGCTTCCTTTTTGATGTTTTATAATGTATCCACCTTACTTATCATACGTTTTCTTATAAAAGATATTAACATCGAGAGCAGTTCTGGCGAAACAAGGCTTCATTTAAACTGTGTTGTTTTCACCTTTTCATCATAAATGTATGTTTCTGTCCGTAACTTTTTACGCTATTCAGTTTTCTAATGCATAAAATGACCGCATTATAACGTAAACAGTAAAACAATCAACTGCGTCTTGACTAAAAAAAACTTCTGCTTAAGATTATTTTAAAGTATTGACATCATGCGACCAAGCAGTTTAACCGGTCCGATTTGAATACAATGCAACAGATAAGCAGAGAGCTATGTTGGTTGTAATTGATGTTTACTATAATCACATTGTTCAACCAAATAACTTGAACTCGTGGGGATTGTGGGAGTGTTTATCAAATAAGCGAATCGAATAGCCACCGTTAATCTGTAAATATTAAACAGGTAACACGCTACCTGTTATGCAGGTGTTGATTAAAATCTATCTGAACTACTTTGACACGTTTCGATCTGTCGGTTTCATCAACAGACTAAGACCGTTAAACCATTGACGTGTATCAAAACGCAATACGTACTAAAGGCGTGAAAAATCACATGTGCCAACTTCAGTCATTGTAGTCTCAAATAAATTTAAGATAAGCTTAAATGTCACCGGATGAATATATATGCCGTCCTGCGCATAGCCATTCTGCAGTTCTCGACTCTTCTAAATAATTCTAAAACAAAATACTAATCGGCTAATTGGGTATTGAAATAAAATAATAAAATCAAGCTTACAAACATTTGATAAAGCAGAAATTTAAATTTGCTGAACCAGGCGCACAACAAAACAAAACTACCAACAGTCACTCGATATGGCATGCTTTGACATTCCATGTTCATCAACATAACACAACGAAAAGCTTGCTAATGAGAATTAAATTTCAATGCATATAAACTGTATGTAACATAAGATATGTGGCACTAAGTTTAAGTTGTCTCGGATATGTTGCACGTAATTGCAATTTTCGGTTGCACAATTTCAACACAGTCATGTGCATGACCAGTATGAGGTATTAGGTGTTGCGAACCTAGTAAAAAATAAGTTCAGTTGTGACCAGAAGGATAAACCAACGACAGCATGAACGGAGAGTATAATCTCATGCACATTCGTTTCGTACTAACTGGCGACTCATCAGTAGGAGCCGGTATTACGTATTTTAACCACTATATATTTGTGTGAAGAATGTGAGAATATAGGACAGTACAATCTCCTAGACGAATGTGTAAACCTGCAATAGTGAAGCTAACATCGTATAGTCTATGACAATGCGACTTCAACGCTAACTCACACTATATAATATATATACCGCGTATGTAATGGATACAAACACTATGGCTATTGTGTCAGTAACCGATACCAATATTATAGTATTGAATAGGTACATCGTACTAACATGATGGATATCAATGTATGCTGTAGTTTACCGAAATTGATAATAACAACTATTTTTTAACACCTGTTACTCCAGTAAATATATAAAAATATGAGTCACCAGTAAGCACGAAACGTATGTGCATGAGATTATACTTTCCGTTCATGCTGTCTTTGGTTTGTCCTTCTGGTCAAAACTGAACTAATTTGATACTAGGTTCGCAACACCTAAGACATACTTGTATATATGTTATTTCTCCGCAACAAGCAGTATTTATCTGTTATGTATTGAATTGAATGATGTCATTCTTACAGAGAAATATGATAACTGATATCGATCAAGGCCAGAGTGTATGGATTTACTGGAGTAACAGGTATTCAGAAATAGTTGTAATTCTCAATTTCGGTGAATTATCATGTTTGTTACATGTACAATTTCAGTTCTTTAATGTTGGTATCGGTTACTCACACAATAACCATAATGTTAGTATCCTTTTCAGACACGGTATATATATTATATAGTGTGAGTTAGCGTTGAAGTCGCATTGTCGGAGACTTAGCTTCACTACTGCAGGTTTACACATTCGTCTATGAGATTGTACCGTCCTATTATTCCACATTCTTCTACCAAATATATAGTGGTTAAAGGGCGTAATACCGGCTCCTACTGATGAGTCGCCAGTAAGCACGAAACGAATGTGCATGAGATTATACTTTCCCTTCATGCTGCCTTTGGTTTATCCTTCTGGTCACAACTGAACTAATTTGTTACTAGGTTCGCAACACCTAATACATACATGCATGTATATCAGGCCTCCGCAACAAACAGTATTTAGATGTGCATGACTATTCTACTGATTCTGCCATACGCATAGATAATATAAATTTGAGCAAAATTGATTTCACGGTGGGATAACTATTATTTAAATAAAGATTTTGAGCTTAAGTTTTAAAAACAATTCCATTTATTTTAACTCGTTGCACAACAAAGTAAATTTGAAGTTAGTCGCACATAAAGAAATTTTCAAAATTAAAAAAATTATTAGTTTCCGGGTGTTAATAACAATTATTTAAATCCAGTTTATGAACATAAGATAGAACACAAATTCCATGTTTAACCAGTCGCAAAGCGCAACTAAAACACCTTCTATGATAAATTCTGACATGTTCGACCTTTCATGGTCATCAGCAGAGTACAACGCCAAAATTACAGACGTTTGTCAAACAGCAACGCATGTACAAGTTAAACTGTGTAACATAAATTAGCATCGAAATAGAGTTTAAAAGAAATAAAGTAAAATGTCCATTAATGATGACCAGACGTTTTATTTATTAATAAATATGCTTAAGATTTGCGTAGTTTATGCAGGCTTATCAAACAGCTTGCGAACAAGTACATAGACAGAAAATTGGCATTTAAACGCATGTGAAATCTAATGATGAATGCACATTCGTAATTGCGTAAAATTTCATAATCTCTAGATGTTTATTTTAATAAAGTACTAAATAAAAAAGCAACGAGTTAATACTATATGGCGCGCTGTTAGCTAACAAATTGCAGCTCGAGTCGTGCAAGAAGACGTCAAGCCTAATCCAAAGCTGACTCATGTATGTAATTGGAAATATTCCTATTCAAATTCTCATCCCATTTAAAATCTTTGTCTGTGGTGTTTACAAAATAAATGAAAATTTAATTTTTTAAAATACTTCTAGTGAAAAGGAAAAAAATAGAAAATCTCAATATTGTGGCGGATGGAAAAAGTCTCTTTGAAATTTTGCACAAGTAGTTTAATACTTCAAATAAATTTGCGAACTTGAAGTAAACACCAATCCCATTGTAATTAATCAGTGGTCGAACAGCATAGCAAAACTAACAACAATCGCACGCACTGACGCGTTTCGACCTTCCATGAGCATCATCAGAGAACGGTAGAAAACTGACCAGCGAGGATCAAACCGCATTGCAAAATAATATATGCAGGTTTTACCTCCAGTAGTCTCGCATACACTGGACTTGACTGGAAATGTCGGCTGCACAACTTCTATGCAGTCACGAGCATTAACTGATTGCAGCTTACGTCACAAATAAATATAAAGGCAATACAATTAAACAAGAATTGATTGCAGTCAAGTACAATGTATTCAAGACTACTAGAGGTGAGAATCGTATATCTAATTTCGTTTTCCATTTATATGCAATGCGGTTTGATCCCCGCTTGTCAGTTTGCCGTCGTACTCTGATGATGATCATGGAAGGTCGAAACTCGTCAGTGCGTGCGACTGATGCTAGTTTTGCTATGCTGTTCGACGACTGGCTAAATGCAATGTGATTGGTGTCTACTTCAAGCTCGCAAACTTGATTTAAAGAATTGTTACCACCGCCCGCGCAATGAAATCTTGTTTAAAAGTAAATTAATTTCGGTATTCTTTGTGTATTAGCGCAAAAGGATTTTTAAAATTATTTTTAAACATAGGCTTAAATAAAATTACTATTTAGCACACCGCGAATTTATCTAATTAACTTATTCATATACATACATGGTCAGAAATAAAGTTATACATGACAATTTTAATGAACATGTGAATAATTTTTATAGTAAGATATTACAATTAAAGTGATTGTGAAATTTTGGTGTTGCATTTTACTAAATAAATTAAATTTAACTATTACCTGGTATAGCGATATGGTTCAGTGGTTTTGACGCAATTTCTGGAGGTAAATTTGACATCCATCGTGAGCGGTCTATATATTCCTGAAAACAAAATTTTTAAATTTATTTATGTCGAGTTTCTACAATGAAATACAAATTTTCTGTGGTATAAAATGTGAAAGGCAATATTTTTTACACTTTGATTTAAAGCTTAAATTACTTTATACGAAAGCATAACAAATTACGATCGTTAGTGTTTTGGTCCCAAGAAACCGCATATTAATTAAAAATAAGTTATGCATCTTCAAATGGTGACATGCACGTTGCGTTAAATCAATACGAGGGGTATTTGTACAGATGTTTTTAATCTTAACAGTTTAAAATATGGTTTGAGATCTGTTATATTTTTATTTGAATAGAATTAAATCAAAGTGGACAACTTATTATTATTATTAAATTTAGTTGAGTTGTTTTTATGCGTTTTTAACTTTAATTGAGAAATAAGTAATGTGTGAAAGAAAAGATTTACCACACATTTAATAGAAGAACGTTTTCATTTTTTCAGAACTTATCTCAATTTTTAAAAATATGATAATGCATACAGTAATATTTTGTAAGTCAATTGAGATTAGATTGGATAAAAAATATGAATTATACAGGAACAAACAGGAAGCGGAAAACACAAATGTTGAAGCACGCACACACCAATACACAAACACTTGTGTATGTCCAAATCATGAACGAACTTGTTTTGTTTATTTAGCTGATAGTTAAGCGTGCTGCACACAACAGCTTCCGCAATGCGCATCTCTTTATTGTTTACGTTGTTGTTGAGACAAACAACTGAAAATCCACTTGGTATGGAATGTGATGTTTTATTAACAATGCGCTCAGCATTTACGAAAACTATCCGCGCTATGACATTGGTGATTGGTCTAAAATTCTCTTGAAGGCGCTCATTTGGTAAACGGCCGGTTCGAACCAAACGAAGCACTGAACAGCTATGGCATTTGTATAAATAAACAACTTTCAACTGTTCTATTGCACGAAGCTTATAATTTACATTTTCAGCAGGCGTTTTGTTCTATAAATAGACATCAGTTGAGAATTAGGCATCCGAAAGTTCACAGCATTTCTTGATTGTGAAATTTGGACATTACTGTGGAAGTGGATGCATTCTTTAGACCTTGTCTGCCTTCAATTTAGGTTACTTTTTAGGCTCTCTGTCTAAATAGCAATACGTCATAGAAAGGCTGTGCTTTAGATGGAGGATTTTTGCGGTTCTTCTGGTATAACTTATAAAATCATTATATCAAAGTTTTTCACGTACAATAGTTAATTAAGCAACAGGGAATAACATCGACCTTTAATAATTAATTTAATTTCAAAGAGGTTTATCGCGACGCTCATAACATTAATCCCATAAAAATCGCATCAAACTCTTGCTTTTACATCCAAATAAAAGTTTAGTCGGCTTTTAATCAATTTAAAGAAGCATTATTCCTCAAGTTTTCTAAAATAACAAATTTTTATCTTTTTTTGTTGACAATGCTCTACACAAATTTGAAACTGAATTCTGCTTTGGTATTTGGTCACTATGCAGAAGATATACTGAAATCACTTGTTTCAGCTGTCTACTCAAGTGAATCGACAAAGAATTCTCTTATTTCGCCAATACTTGTAAACACAGCCATGCTTATTTTTTTGATCATATAAATGCACTTTAACATCTGTGTGTATGGCATGAAATTTACCTGCAGGCTATGTGAGAATTTTTGTTATGTTTGGTTTGAAAATACAGTTAATTGCGCTGCCTATTATTGAATCGTCGAAACTCTGTTAATACAATAGGAACAAAATTATATTGATCAACCTATTGTGGACATAATATTTGAAACTTTATTATTTAGTGTTAAGCTTTCAGTTTATATACTCCAAGAAATTCAACTGTTTCGTTATTTGACACTATTGTTTTATGCAATGCGTACATTCCTGGGTCTTGTCTGGTCTTTAGCACGATATGAATATATACTTGTTAGCTCTATCCAATTAACCAAAAGGCCGAGCAAAGCTCAATAACTGTCGGAAATGTCACAACACAAACCTCGCAACCAACAAAAATGAGTGAGCCCATCCTAATCAGGGAAATTCTTCACGTACTGAATACAATTTTCCGCAAACAGATTTCAAACGTGGGCAATGGAAAACAGTTAATATAAGAATTCTTTAAACTAAGTTTATGATCTTGATAGAAATACAACCCACTATATATATATATATATATATAAATATATATATATATATATATATATATATATGTGTGTGTGTGCGCACTTATAATTCAAGCATTGTACGAAATAGAATAGGCAATTCATACAGTAGACTTGTTTCGCCTTTATTGAGAACTTTTCACGTACTTTCCAGTACTTGCCGTGGTAGGGGCGCGAACCTGGGTACGCATACTTTGAAGTCTCTTGCTCTAACCACTGAGCCACACTGTTGCAGGTTACACAAATTTTTTATTTATACACTAACTAATGTTTGTTTTATTATATGAATGTTAAATTCAATTCCACATCCCCAGGCAGCGTGGTGTCTGTGCTAGTTGGACTTTAGATCTAAAGAGGTGCCATATAGGCTCGACCGAATGGAAATAATAAAGAAAAATTAACAAGTATAAAACTGAAAACTGTGTGTATCGTGCGGCAGAGTGACTCAGTGGTTTGAACAAGGGACTCCAAAGCAGACGCGCTCAGGTTTGAGCCCCGACCGCGTCAAAAAATAGGCAGTACGCGAAAAGTTACCAATAAGGGCGTAACTGGTCTACAGGATGAGTTTCAATTGAATCGTGCAGTGCTTAGTTTATGATATATATATATATATATATATATATATATATATATATATAATAACACTAGTGCTTCTATCAAGATCATACTCTTTGTTTAAATAATTGTAATTTTAATTATTTTCTCCATTCATCTTCATCAGGCACAGCCATCTAAAAGCCAATAGTAACTAATGTTTTAATGCCATATAACCATAAGGAGCGAAACAAAAATAGGAATTTTTGATAAATAACGACAAAAATCATAATTTCCGCAAACAAATTTTTTTGTGAGATTTACGAGAGAGAGAGTGAAAGTACCTTGCTACTATGAGTACAATTATCAAGATAACTCACAGAAGGGAGGCAAGCTATTACTTGACACAACACAATTATAGCAAAGTCAGCTTTACGGCAAGGCAACATCAGCAATAGTGATTCCTTGTGGGTTTGGCTGTAGCACGTCATAAACTAGACCAAACCTTGCAGCTAACTCTGACCTTCTAAGAAGAGAAAGTTACGAAGATGATTCTACTAGAAATATGCAACAAGATCGTACTTGATCACGATTAGATGCCATAACACGAAGGGTTTCTAACCAAGCACTATGATACGCACGTGTTCCCCATCCAGGTAGACGAATGTGTCCCATACTACCAAATTTGTGTGTAAGTGACTTCAACTGTTTCTGCCATGTCAAAATCTGCCCACCTAGTTTCTTAAACCAATCTGATGTTGGATGAGAGAACAGAGCTTTACTGGGCAATCGAATTGAGTGCATACGCAAAAAAGTGACTAAGGCGGCGAATTCGATGAAGCTATTTGTTTTTCTAACGAGCTCTTTTTGATAGATCCAAAAATTCGTCTACGAATGTCAACGTTGGTAATTCGTTGTTGGTAATCAACATGTGATATGCTTATTATTTAAATCAAGTTTGCGAACTTGAAGTAAACACCAATCCCATTGTATTTAACCAGCCGTCGAACAACATAACAAAACTACCGCCAGCCGCAACGCACTTTGTTCGACGACTGGTTGAATACAATGGGATTGGTGTTTACTTCAAGCTCGCAAACTTGATTTAAATAATTGTTATCACCACCCACGCAATCAATTATTGTTAAATGTGCTATGCTTCTCAAACAACGATAGTCGAATACCAGTAAGCATCTAAAATCATCAACACTAAGTAGCCAAGTCTCACTAGCGTATAGTAAGACTGCGCGTATAGATGCATTGTAAGCACGACCTTTAAAGCAAAGTGACATACCCTCGTTTCTCCATAAATGACGAAGGTTCTCATTCTCACCTCGTCAGACATATTGCCTAAGTTATTGATAGAGCTCCAAAGACATGTAAACCTGTCAACTGTGTTAGGATCTCCATTCTGCAGTCGCAGAGTTGGACTAAGTGGTGGGAGATACTGAAAAAGTATCTTACATTTAGAGGATGCGAATTTCATACCGAAAGACGGAACAAAGTTTGCTTATCTATTCAAAGTGGTCTGAGAAGCATGTCGATTGTTGAATAATAGTCTAATATCGTCTGAATAGTCATAATCGACTAGTTTACTGCCCCGGAGAATTTAAACAACTGCATTCTGAACGTGTGAGAATGTTTTGTTCATAATAGCATCGATTACAAAATTAATCAAAAAGGGGAAAGTCTTAATGAGCACTATTTCTGGTTTTAAAGGGGTGCGTTAATTGGTTATAGACCTTAACGCATTCAGAAGTGTTTGTTTAGAAAGCGCGTATAATATTTACAATTTTTTTGTAGAAACATCATTTCTTGACAGAACTTGCCTTAACGTAAAAATTTTATCTATACAACCTTGCCTAGATCGGAATACGACCAGATCTTCTCTAATGTGTGATTCACGTAAAGCACTAAGATGCCTTAGGATAATCAAAGCCTGTATCTTAGACACGACTGGAATCAAGCTTATAACACAATGGTTATCACGTGAATTACGATTGCCTTTTTTAAAGATTAGAATGATGGTCGACTCATTCCATTCAAGTGCTACGGTATCCACATTCAATATAGCACGGAAAAGGTTAGTCAATGTTCCTATAATAATATGGCCACCATCTTTAAATAATCCCGGAAGCAAATAATCAGGGCCTGCAACTTTGCGACGTTTAAGAGATAGGATGAAATTTGGGATTTATAATGGTGGTGCTTCGAGATTAACATTGCACACTGTAGATACAGACATAATTTCGGGAATCGAAACTGCCACAGGTGCCAAAGTAAATTGATATTTGAATTGAAATTATGCGTTATTTAAGCGTCGAACTTGAGCATTCATGTCACCCATAAACAAGACGATATCTGAAAATGTTGATTTACTTAGTAAGGAGCTTAGTTCGGAGTAAATAGCGTCCTTGCTTTCGTCTGTGCTGCAATCGGTGGGGGTATATGCAGATACAACGAAAAGACAACGTTGATTACGGTTTTCTGCATTGATTTAAGTAGATGTATTTAAACGTGCCACACACAATCGACTATTTACAGGGATACATGCAATTAAGCAAGCTTCAGCTCATGTGCTAAGGACAGGACCAACACCCCGTTTAACGGCTTGATAAAACTCCGTGGAACCAGATGTCGAAGCTAATAACGTGAAGTGCAACCAGTTCTGTAATGCACGTTGGATCTTGTATTCTGGTTTCAGATACGCAACATACATCGAATTCTTATTTATCCAACGTACGTGCAAGAGCTTCTTATTATCCAAATTGTTTTAATGTTTGCACATTAAACGCTGTTATGTTATAACCTAACTTAGGTTTATTGAATGATAGTCTACTTAAACTACTTTCGATATTTGACAAGCCGATATTTGGCGCAGAGATATTATCAACACCACCCATATTTACAGTATCTAAGAGTATTATTGTTAGATTGAGAAAAGGAAAGCGAAGGAAAGAAGGCAGAATCGGAGATGAAGGTCCCTGAAGTAGCCTGATTTCGATTATACACCCTGTACGACTCAGCACATAAGGCGACCGTTTTCATACGGTGTGACGACCGACGCAGTATACAATCATTATTATTTGTATCTATCATGGTTATATGTGAACTGTAAATGAACACTAGGTCGCCCATTCCTAATGAGGATGGTTTTTGTTTGGAGTCTCCTTTCCTTAGACAGTTTTACTATCAGGGCTGATGAGCACTATTTTCCCAGATGCCAGTGGCCAAAGTTTCCTTCTGCAGTGGAAGCCGTCCCTTCAC